>WEDG01006290.1:0-34649 GCA_017591395.1 Schistocephalus solidus | reverse complement strand
GGGTGTGACGGTTGATTAAGTGGATCCGACAATTGGGTATGACTGGCTGATGATGGCTAATAAGCCAGAAATATCCATTCAGTCTCCCTTGTATTTGTCGGTTCCACTTAATATATGCAGGTCAAAAACTAATGTTACAAAGATTTCCGTAGAAGAAGAAGAAAAAAGAAGAAGAAGAAGAAAAAAAGAGGCGATCACTCGAAACCTGGTATTTATTGGCCTGACGTTTCGGATTCTTTTTCCGAACTCATCCTCAAGAGACCGTTGAAGAAAAAGGGTACTTTGGACACAAGTTGCCTAGTATTTAAAGGGTGAGGTTGCCAGGCAACCTAATATGGCTGACAGTCCTCGTGTTCATCTCTGTGGGTCCTAGTTGGTGCGATGATTGCGTCTTGGTCCGTACCCGAGTCGTTACTTGCTGCGATTTCATCGCCGTTGTTGATTCCTGGCGTGACAATAAACCGGCACTTTGGCTCGGTGTCACCAAGACTACCAGTCACCCGCATCCTACTCGCGTAGCTAGAAATTTCGCCCAGACACAATTGCAACACAGAAAATGGAGCCACGAGATTATTGCGCTCATTAATCGACTGTGGGCCAGAGAACCGCGACTCAAGCAGTTCATTGCTAACGCGGTTGTCAACATTTGCGGGAACTTCAGCGTCGTCAATCTTAAAGGTGTGGCCGGGTCCCGTCTCATGAGCCGTGACCGGAGAGTTAGTTTCTTTCCTCCTCACTGCTGCCGCGTGCTCGGCCATTTGCGTGTGGAGTAGTCTCTCAATTTTTCCGACGTAGTTGCTGTTTCCGAAACTGCACCAGATTTGGAAAACGACTCCAGATGTTTTTTTCCGTGGAAGTGGGCCTTTTTGCCTTATTATTTGGCATCTGATAGTCGCGTCTGGTCGGTGTGCAGCTCCAACTCCGAGTGGTATGAAAAAGTGGCTAACGGCTTCCGAGACGTTCTTCACGTACGGTAGCGCTCGCCAAAATTTGGGGTTGGTGTGGTTCGGTCTCTCACCTTGATGCCCCAAGTACACTTTTCTGCAACTGCCTATGATGATGGTTTCGATAGAGAATCCGAAACGTCAGGCCAATAAACACCATGTTCCAGTGATCGCCTTCTATTCTTTTGAAGATTGCTCTTTTAAAACACACAAAAACGAGAGCACAAAAACCGATCAGCTTCCCTTAGCAAACAACCTGCAGTGCTAAGCAGGTGTGTGCGTGCGTGCGTATGTTTATGTTTGTGTCCCCCTAAACGGGCCACGTGGTAGATGCGTTGGACCAACACGGGGGCCACATTAGGACACGGCAGGCGTTATTCGGGTTGCGCTCCCATAACAAATGCCGAACATGGGAGGTGTGGTGGCACGCCTAGGGGCGGCTTGGACTAAGGGGACCCAGCCGCGCCAGCCACCTGCGTCCTCTCCCGCCTCTGGTCTTCTTGACTCTGTCTTGACACCGGGCTCAGGTGGGGGGAGGAGGAGAGAGTGCGGTAGATGCAGCGCAAGTCTACTATCACTTTAAACTAAATCACGCGCAAGTCACCGTCCCTGCTCCACTTTCCCATGGAGCATACGGTGGAAATCGTCGGACTAAGACGGTCGAACTGTCATGTTTATGTTTATAATTTCAGTTAGTAGTCAGGTTGGGGATAATCCCAGTGAAGGTAGAAAAAAATCCACACCAATGTTTTAGCTTCAGAAACCAAAAGTGACTGAATCTCTCTTGGCTAATACAGGAAATCAGGTGTGCGTCTGCACATGTGCATGTTAAAGGTTCATTCCAGTTAGCCATTCTTAAATTGGCCAGTCCTTTACCTTCTACGATAAGATAGCGACTGGTGTTGCCTGATTTTCAGAGGCTACCTTTTCGAAAACCAATCTGCATAAAGTTACGGCCCTCTTCAGTTTACGGATCCAGGTTGTGCAAAAGTGCAGTTATTTAAGCTATGTGCCCTAGTAGCATATTCCTAAAAGAGGGTTACGGAGATAGAACTTCTAATTCATACGAGAAACAGGCAACTAACCACACTAAAAGGCATAATAATAATCGAGTATGGAAATCTGACATCAGTTTTTTGTGATCAGACATCTTGGGTAAGACGATCACTTGCAATTAATAGCTATGCTAGTGCACGCACAAACCCCTGCTTACATAGGTACTCAGCTTTGGGGCTAGTGAGACAACCGAACGTGAGACGCTCTCTTCCATCTATCAAAAAGGAAATATTGCCGCAAGGTTAAATTTCAGTGCTTTCTCCGTAAGGGAGTGACGCAGCAAGGATATCAGATGAAAGCCGTTTGCTAATCTTAGTGCGTGACCAATCTCATGAAAAATGCCGAAATTTTCGAATGATTGATAATCAGTCGCACACCAGCACCCACGCATGTACGAAAGCTTTGCATTATTAACTGCCAACCAGATAAAAATTAAAAACTTAAAGGAAATAGGTAAATTATTCTTGTTTCGTTTAGAAATACCACTTTTTAAAAAAGGCGACATATTGCGAAAACGTGCAAAATCGCTCTAACAATGACTCATAAATTTAAAATGAGTTCTCATTTGAAATCTTAAACATACCATTTTGTGCATATTAAAGAACTTTATTTTTACCAAATTTCTTTATTGTTATTTTTGATATTGAATTAAGATCAGTTTCGGATGGTTCTTGTAATAGCGGCGAATAATTTATGATTTTCAGGGTTTTCAATCGAATGGCCGTAAATTTAGATTTCGTTCTATATGTTTATAAAAGCCCTCAAAATAGTATATTAAATAATATGTTTTCGGAAGTTGTAAGTTTTTGGATATTATTACTAATTCAAATAGCTGTTTTCGTCATATTTGTAGATTCGTACATGAAAACTCATTTCTCAGAAGACTGAACGCCCACACAAAAAGTCGGCAATAAGTTTACCTGAGATCAATTGAAAAGCTTTCCGTAATAGGGAACCCCATTTAAAAGTGCTTTGAGTAGATAGTATGCTGACAAAAATATGCGCACTTTAACTTTTCCCATGGTTAAATCATGATAATATTGTGGAAGTCTGACCGTTTTTGACATTCCTTGAAAAAATGATACATTTTCTGCTGAAAAGGATGAACTCACCTTTCGCTTTATATTGGAGGGTTTTTGACTATAGTTGTTTACTTAACTGCCCGTTCTAATATTGCAAATGCACAAAAGAGTGGTAGAATATTTACAGAGATTTTACGAAAATGCTAATCTTATGCCAATCGCCTTACTAAATCCCGGAATTGCGGTAACTATATTATTCAAAAAAAATTGCTTCCAATTTAACATGGGTTGTTCTAGGCGTTAATCTCCATGTTATCTTGTACGTTTTTGCTAACGGTCCCCAAGTTCGGAGTGGTAAAACAAATTACTAATAAACAAGTTCATTACTGTGTTCTGACGCAAAAAGCGTCAGAAGTTTGCATAAAATATTTTTAAAACTACACTCAGTTCTTGTTTCTAGAAAACAATGCTATGCCTTACACCTGCCCTCACCGGATGTTCGTTGAATACTGATCTTATTTTCAGGTTACAGAAGGAATTTATTTGAAAAATATTTTGCTTCTAACACAACACACCACAACACAAAAACAGAAGGTTTGGTTCTGCGGTATGATGTAGCATAGAAACTCTTGGATATCTGACAACCTCCGATTTTTCCCAAATCCTGCCTGGTTCCCTTCAATATATAAGATTGAACATGCAGTGTTCTTTAGAAAAAGGCATTCATAGCATAAAATTTACCCAACAAAGCAAAATAATAAGACTGAAGCAACGCCAAAATACTCACTCAAATTTCGATAACACATTGCATGAGCAAGGCTATCCACTGTATATTAATTGTCTGAATCCATGCTGCCAATTCTCCTCAGATTTTGTAATTCGGATCGCACGAAAATCCTGTTCACGGTTGCGTCAACAGAACCTGATGGTCGTACACGGTGATCCCTGTCCAAAGTGTCTACCGAACCTCTCGAGGCGGACCAAGAAGTCGAACTCATGGCCTCTAATCTTTGTGACACCTGAGTGCTACTGGAGTGTAAACCCAAATACTAGCGCCCCAAATCGAGTCTGCTCAGGAACCGTGGCTGCACTAGCAGTCCATCTTGTTGACGAGTTCAAATCGGACCGATTTGCAATGGGATGCTGTGTATGCACCTTACTGTGAGTCTTTTTTCCCAGTCTTCGAAGGTTCCGACTGGTAAAACCACAAAATCGTACCTCCGTCTGGCATGTCTTCCTGGGTTTCTTCACAACGTTTTTAAACTCCACACATGGCCTCTGTTTTAACTCAGCCAGCTTGTGGCAGTGCGCTCCCCAGATCGCCACCGCATTATCATGTCGCGTTTTTGTGCGCCCCACGCCCTCTGCCATTTGGTTGCTGAGATGCCTGGTGCTAGCAGCCAGCCAAGTTGCGCCATTCGCTTAGTGGCTCTGGGTGACAAAGTACAAAGATGCAAAAGAATCTCAATGGCGAATACAGACTTGCCTCATATGTTGGTATAATCAAATATGTTCTATAGCAATTTTACACAGCAGTATTCCTTCTATTACTCATTAGATTGTAAATTACGTCATATATGCTGTTTAAAAATGTTTCCACTGGCCAAATAATTTGGAAACGGGCCTGTTGTTTTAATTGCATTGCATACTGCAATATTGTATATTCTATTGTATATATTGCATATTTATTTTTATATTTGTATTATATATATATATATACATATATACATATATATATATATATATATATATATATATATATATATATATATATATATATATATATATGAAAGTAGGCGCTCACCGATCGGTTACAGGACTCACTCGTCCGTTGTGCCTAGGGGATATTCTTGTATATTCTATTTAAGGAAAATCACACATTTCTCAACGTCATGCGGTCACACAATGCTTAGAGCTTTCTGTTCTCTCTTTTAATCTATTAAAAATTCTGTGACCCCATCCGTCTTCTTGTACTTCTGATTTGGGGACTTTCGAGTTGCTGACCCTTAGAAACTCCTCATTACACAAGGTCTGAGTCGAGAGAATAGACCCTAGTGCGCTGACTGTTGATCCACCTCATATCCCATTTATGCCAATAAAAGCTCAGAATTCGTCTCCTGGGATGTTGGCGATTTCAACTCCTGGGTTTACGCATTAGCGTGAAAAGTAACCAAAAACTTTAAATTATATATATTGGTACGCATGGGACATCCTCTAAGGTTTATGTCCGCATGGTTTTCATGCTGGCCTTCGGTTCAAAGCAGCCTAACCAGCGTATTTTTCGTACTGAGTTTTCACGCTTTAATAGGTATGGCAATTGTCTTAGAAATTACTCATGAAAACTTTAATTTGCGCCCCTTGGTGACTTCTTCTTCCTCCTTCAATTCTCTAATTCCAAGAAATAACCAGTTTCATCATTAGAAAGTCGAGTGATTTAATATTTATATATTTTCCTCAGATTTCTCAACTGCTGAGATCGATGCTGTCTCAATGAATCTGCTAGTTCACTCCTGGTTCTGATACATAAATAATATGAGAGTCCCTGTGAAAGTTTAATTAGATGTGTTTTTCATTGAGAGGCTTAAATCAACAGTGTAATCGACCAGATCGCAATATGCGACCCAAGTCAGCGAAAAAAGGATGTGTCAGCGAGTAATACGTGGTCGGTGGTATACGGGGTTTTATGGGACATTAATTTCTTGCCCCGACACGTGCAGCTTGAGAGATCCAGTGTCTGAAGGTCACATGAACCACTAGGCCCGATGTCATACCTAGCTGACCTGGATCAATTTTTTACGGACCCTCAACTGGAGCAAGAATGAGGCCTGTTCTGCGCGATCTGTGGTTTCCTATTAGTCGACGCCTGCAAAGTTTACATTTAACCAAAAAACTCAGTCTTCCTAGGGCCAACGAAATATAGTGCGTGATCCTACTTACCCGGCATTGAATGCTAACCTTAACGAGCACAATAGATAGGTAAATGTTAGCTTTGCATGTAATACGACCACTTATTGCACGCTGATGTATACTTTATTCCCTGATTAGGGAGCAAAATATTGCGATTTGCCGTTTTACGTATGCCAAAATAAAACCTCTGCAGAAGGCGAAAATATTCAAATACGAGCATTTTAACCAGTTTTTCTAGGCGTGATGGCCAGTTCTACATGAGACACACGAGACTTCATCGATGTTCTTCGCACTGGCAATCAAATCATCATTAGGTGGCGGAAGGGGAGATAGTTGCTCGAAAAGCCACCATGCCGTGGTGTATAAACCGAGTCATGATCATGGTATTGCTTAGCAGAAAGTAGAAATTTGGGTATTATTTCGATATGATGTACTCATGATGGGCTAACCTGCAGGTGCACCGGGCGAGAATGAGATCAGCTTGGCTAAAGATGCGCGTTTATCGGGTTGCGCCAAACCTTTTTCAGCCCAGTACCTACGGTCATACATGTCGCAGGCCTTCATGTCACGTCAGTCACAGTGTCCAATCTCATCGCTCATTGGTTGGCAGACATACTGCTACGAGGTAGATAGAAGAGGTTATTCTTTCAAACTAAGCGTGCCTCAAGTAAGATTGGATGTGAGGAAGTATTTTTTCACCAACCGTGTCGTGGAACCATGAAATAACCTACCTGAGGCGATTGTTATCTCCCAGTCTGTGGATGCATTCAAACATCGGCTTGATATACATATCTTGCAGCACCACGAAGCCTATGTGACTTCTTAACCTTAACAATATCAGTGTATCACGTAAATCTGCCTGCATTCACTTGACTGTTACTTCTTTATATTGCTTCTTATTTTGCTATGTTTATGTAACAAATAGGGATTTCAAAGGCGTAAGCCTATTTTCCTCAAATACACTGAACTGAACTGAAGAGTGAGCAAGACCGACATTGGGCATAAATCCATACTCGCAGCACACCACCACATTCCGCACTTGAATCAATCAAGACGCACCAAGAGTCGGGTGTGGAAGATAGGCAGCTGACGGGATGACTCGATCCACGCAGTACAGAGAGCCAGGCTGCAATGACATCGTCTTAATGCGACCTTTAAGCCACTCGCACTGCTTTGGACCTCGCGGAAGATTGGTTCATGCTGTAGAGATCAGGTTATGTGTGACATACTAGCACGGCCTGCCTGAATTTAACAGCTACTTCTTCAATGCTCACTACCGGTCGTCTTGACACTGTCTGGGTACGAAGAAGGAGACAGGATTACTTATTACCTTGACGTTTCGGAGTTTCACACGACCCCATTTTTAGAGTTGAAAACAGACCGGAAGTAACCATAAGGCGCCTGATCATAAGGCCGAAGGACCAACTACCACACTAAGAAAAATCGGAGCTACGAGCAGCAAGAAGGAGGCATGATGCCAACGCTGAAGTCGTGACGCATTCGATGGGATCCGGCCAAAACTGTTTTATGAAAGATCTATGAAGCTGAAATTCTCGCTATAGGCGACAACCGCGTGAGCCGCGAACTGCTCGAGTCATGGTTCTCCGGCCCTCACTCAATCAACAAGCGTAATGACCTGCCTGCTACATACACGGTGCTGAGACTTTGCCTGGGCAAAGTAGTTAGCCACGCGAGAACGTGCGGATGACTACTGGTCCTGGCACCCTGGCCTAACCCCTACATCCTATAAATGCTGCGAAACCTGGGCCACCCAATAACCTTATCTGAGTCTCTGATGATGGATTCCAGGGAGAATCCGAAACGTCAGGCTAATAAAGCTCTTGTTCCGGTGATTGAGTCTCCTTCTTCGCGACTACATCCTGGAAGTCACCTCGTTGCTTCAATTAGCAGATCAGTGAGGCCTCAATCCGCCAATCCCTAGCACTTCAAGTAGCCCTAACTCGTACCTTAAACCTAACTCGCACCCTAACCCCCTGAACTTTAGTGCATAACCACCTGTATTGCTAAGGGGAGGAGGTGAATGGGTTCATATTGACTTTCCTACCGTAAACTATGAGCCGAATCTAGCAATCAGGCAGTTGAACGTTTAGGATAGTTTTCCCCCATAGGCGCATTGAAAATGCTCCCTGAGCATATTGATAAAAGATGGCATGTTGAAAGTACCTTTGGAAACCAGCAGTCTACCCCAGTCAGTAGCCGCTTCAAAAGAAGCCTTACTACTAGCACGGCAGTACTTAATCTCAGTTTTTGAATGCTTTAGGGCAGTAATTAGCCTCTTTGGTACTAATTTCACTGAAATTCACACGAGTTAAAAAGGAAACATTCGAAGGGTGGATCACGAGTCGGTCAACCCGCATTCAAGTTCTGTGTCCCATAATGCATTCTGATTTACTAACCACTTCAAAGACTGAAGCAAATTTCATGCGCCACCCGACTCAACCTCCGAGGTATTCGAGTCTGTTGAAACTCGCATGGTCCTGCTTGCTGTTTCAACTTTAATACCATTGTTGTCAGACATATGCCTGAAGTATCCCTGTTCCCGTAGGCTGGTGTTATCCTGTCATGAAATCCCACATTCTCCCTTCATATTGAATTTTTTTCAACAAAATGTCCAAACTTGTTCATTAGATCCAACGACTACGGTCCTATCACACACCCAAGGTGGACATTGCTGCTCTCTTTAGACTTCTGGAAGTGCGTTCGACAGGTCTGCTAAATTTCTTCTTGACCAGTATGATTGGAAAAATTATTTATGTCGAGGGGTTGTGCATTCGCCCAGACCTACGCGTATTTTCGAATCATTTGAAGCGTCCAAACGGCTTAACCAAATTGCACAAGTGGTTCAGTGTTGCAAACATGCACTTGCAGTCCCTCACACTAGTCCCATATGTTCTACCTCACAGACGTTTGCCTGCCCCGCCAGTAGACGTGTTGGGCAGACGATGATGATTCCAGGGAGAACCTCACAGACGTTTGCCTGCCCCGCCAGTAGACGTGTTGGGCAGACGATGATGATTCCAGGGAGAACCTCACAGACGTTTGCCTGCCCCGCCAGTAGACGTGTTGGGCAGACGATGATGACTCGACCTGCACCCACGACACGTGGCCACTGAGTTGGTAACTGGTTGCCCAGGGCATGCCTGCTGGCGGTCTCCAGGCCTTAACCCTGTTTCCGCAATTCTTTTTTATGCGCACACGCGGCTTGAGGCAGTGGGTTAGAGTGACTTGGCGTCACCCACTCTCCTAAAAGTACGCGGAGCTAACCGAAATTCTAACCGTAACGCTGGCTAGAAGTTTAGCTCTTATCCTACACTTAAATTGCATCCTAACCTTTGTCGCGATCACATGTAGCATATGTTGATAAAGTGGAACCCACAAAGACGAGCGAGACTAGAATGACCATTTCTATCTTATAAGTCGTCATCAGGCAGTCATACCAAATCCCAAGTGTAGACCACATGGAATTCGAACCCGTGACATTTGGTTATTGAGTCAAATGCTCTACAAATGAGCCACGGAGCCGTTGCTTTCTCGGTTGCGATCGGGAATATGATCATAGCGTGCGGCTCACTGACCTGCTCCCTTGCCTCTGTCGGTTCCACCTTATCAACATATGTTATACGTCGCTATGCGACTACCTACGAGGGCTCTAAAGTGAGCTCTAGGTCACAAGGGAACATGTATGTTCCTTAAGCAGAACGGTAGCCATACACTATCATCATATTCCCGATCGCAACCGACAAAACAACGGGCCCGTGGCTCAATGCTAGAGCGTTTAACTCAAATACAAAAGTTCGCTGGTTCAAATCCCCGGTGGTCCACACTTGGGATTGGCTGATGACGACTAATAAGCCAGAAATGGTCATTTCGGTCTCCTTAGTCTTTGTCTATTGCACTTTTACTTATAGAAGTAGTTAGTTTAGTAGAGACAACAATAAAGATTGGAGGGACATCAATCGTGGGAACAATAGAGGTATTATCCCGTCACTAGCTGGTCAACAGGCCCAAGTAGTCAACTGAGTAAACAGAGAGTGAGGCTGCCACTTGGAAAACTATCGTCATTGCACAGTTCGACAGTCCGACCACCGCCAGCGACAAGGACTACCGTGTGCTTCACAGCATGAAGGGCACAAGATAACTAAATTTATAGTCACGGTTGACTTGCACTGAATCTACCACACTTTGAGCCCCACCTAAATGGGCTCGGTAGCAAGATAGAATCAAGAAGACTGAAGACAGGGTCGGGTGCAGTCACTGGCACACCTAAAGTACACGTCTACGCGTGCCACACGTAGCTGCTCTCTGTAAAAATTCCCAGAGTCTCACACAAGTAAGAAAATGATGACTCGGATGTAAAATAATTTGGAATACCCCATAGAGAAGGAGCCCTTGAACTTCATTCACAGTTCTTCAGTCGATGACTCCGCACAAATACACACTGAGGCGGGTGCGAGGTCCGCGTTGTACCGTCATTTGAACGCCTTCAAAGCACGATGTCTAGTGCGTGGTGGTGGCGGTGGTAATGGCCATCGTCGTGAGCCTCATGGATTTTGCACTAAGTGTGACGATGGAGGCAGTTGGTGGAAATTAGTTGGGGTTGTCCAGTCGTAATTGGATTGGGGCCCGAAGTGTCCGGTGAGGCCGATCCAGGTGCACAACGTCCGTTTTCAATGGAACACGGTGGCAGGTGGGGTGTTAATGTTGTTTGTTGGAGACGCTGTAGACTTGCAAGCCGCTTCTTTGCTTTTGGCGGCGGCGATCCGGTTGCTTCGTAGATTGCTGCAGCATTCTTCAGTTTTCTTCTTCTCCGCAGTAATTTATCTATTCCTTAGATAAATTTTAAGCGCCCTTGTAACGTCGTTTCGTTTCATCCCATTGACAAGCACCGTTGTGACATCGCTGTAGAATACCTGCTTGAGTTGTCGCTTGTTATCCATCCTCCCGACGCGATCGCTCCTCCAATGTTGTTGTCTCAACATAGTGTGGCTGTTGAGGATTCTGGGTCTCTCCAGTGACTGCTTGAGCTGGATTGTTTCACGTGGACTGTCCATGTCGGCGTTCCGTAGGACAGCGTCTTTAGGGCTACTGCTCTGTTTATCTTGAGTTTTATGTTGGGTAAAAAGTCTGCGGCGTTTTCTAGATTGGAGGCCTTAGCTGGCTGCATGTCTGACTAATTGTGGATATCCGGGGACGGGGGTACATTTCGTCATCGATCCTGACATTCCTTGACATTGTACTTCTGAGGTTCCACGAAGGTTGGCAGAAGAAGGAAACTGTTACTGTTTCCGTGAGAACCCAGCATTGCCTGTCCCGATGCGGGCATTGAAGTCACATAAGATAAACAGCTTTCCGCCTTCGACACAGCCGACAGGATGGAATACAGGTTCTCGTATAACTTGTTCTTCACGTCGTCGGAGCCTTTCATTGGAGGTGGTAGGCAGTGAGTACGATACCGAACCTATCTCGCCGAGGAGGCAAACACAGGTTCATCAGGCGGTCGCTCGAATGCCTTGTATTAGGCAGTGTAGTCGTCTCCAAGATGGCGAGAAAGACGTCAGCTTCGCGTTTGGCGGTGGCTCCAAAAGAAGGTTTTATCCAGTACCCACCACCAGCAGACCAGGCTCAGACAATCGGGTCTCGTTGAGAGTAGCAATGTCTACCTTACACCACGCCAGTCCTAGAGGGATTAACGCCGTCATCTCTTATGACCGGCTGCTTCATGGTTTGTCAAGAAGAGGAAAAGCGTTCTAAGCTACCAGAATGAGCAGACTCTCTCTTGGAGCCTGTAAGTGGAACCGAAAAACCCCGGGAGGAGGGGATGGATTGCCATTGTTGTGGGTGTTTTGACCAGGAATTTCATGTCCAAAAGCTATGCTATACTCTCAGAGGTCATAATTTATTAACCTTTGGTAAGGAAACATTTTCTGACTCCTTCAAATGAGGGTAAACAGTTTTATCCTTAAAGAAGGCTACTGAAGCATCTCAGACGCCTCATGAACTCCATTATGGATCACGGTTTTGGTTGGCGGCGAGGGACACGAGTTAACTTTAATCATCTACGGCTTGCACGCAACCCTTTTCGCCGGACTTTTACAGTGAAAGCGGGCCGAGAAATCGGAGGATATTAGAAGCATCGGCCATAAGAACACATACAACACCGAATAATTTCATTTCATTTAGCCCGCGCCAGGGTTGTGGCTTTGAAGTTCGTCAGCTGATAAGATAATTTGGTTCTAATTTTGGGTACGTCGGAGCGAATGGGGCTTCGGCACAGCCGACAGAAGGGAATACAGGTTCTCGTATAACTTTTTCTTCCCGTTGTCGGAGCGAATAGGGGGCCTGAGGGTGAGGCTGCAAAGGTTCCTTTTCAATGTTGCCTTTGCGGAATTTTGCATCCACGTGACATGCGAGACCTCCTAATAAAAGTCTGGTATATGTTTACGGAACCAGCTATTGTGCCTAGCACTCGAAGAATGTTCATTCAACTTTGTCAGCTAACACTTCCACCTCCACCTTTGATCTGCTTGACTTGTTTGCCATCGAAATACTATGAGAGTGCTTTTTATATGCTGTGCAGGCGTCTGCCTTTGAAGCTAAGTTACGTAAGTCACCGCTCACTCTGTGGGTAAGCGATAAATGCCGGCGGTCTGATCTACCTGTCAGTAGAAGTCAGTGGTAATTCTAGTAGCAAAAGTCCTAGCAGGAGTACTAATACCGTGCGGATTAGTACATTCTAGTGTTAACAGGAGTGCCAGTTGTACGTTTCCTACAATGGGCCACGTGCGAGATGCGTTGGACCAACATGGGGGCTCGATTAGGACAAGGCCCATGTTAAAAGGCTGCATAGAGTTCACGCATCCATGTCGAACATGGGTACTCTATGGTTGCACGCCTAAGAACTGGATTAGTCTGCGCCATCTTCTTACGCCCAGACCCTGCCCCAGATAGTGGCCCAGCCGGAATGTTACATGAAAGAGAGAGGTCGGCAGAGGGGGCTCCGCCCATCACGGCAGCTAATCACATATTTAACTAAAAATGCCGCGTTTTGAATCTAGTATATGCACTACAATTCATAGATTTTAAGGCTCCCAGCTGAGTTAGTCAGGCTTCTTCTTTAGATGAGATCTAAGTAGTCCCCTTTCACTGTGAAAATCAGTCCATAGTACGTGGATCAGGTCGTGTGTGTGGAACGCGTAGATGGACTGCTTTGTATCTGTTACTCTGCATCTGATCTCGCTTCCGGTTTTTCCCTGACTCCGATCTTGCCACCGGGCTGAGAGTGAGGGGACGTGGGTACGTGCAAGCCTGCCAATTACTGAGGAAATAATTCACGCGTAAGTCATTGGCCGGCGCTCAACATGCTGATGGAGGCACAGGGTGCAAATTGCCATTCGTAACGTCGAGCTGACTCCGGCAGCAGCAAATGCAATATGTCAGACGGTGGCTATATATTTTCTGCGAGTCAAACGGTATAGGGGAAGGAGGATTTGCGTTTTTGACACGGCTGATATCTGTAGGATTGCCATCGCTGGTATGGCTTACATCGTTGCTACTACTACTACTACTACTACTACTACTACTACTACTACTACTACTACTACTACTACTACTACTACTACTACTACTACTACTACTACTACTACTACTACTACTACTACTACTACACCTACTACTACTACTAACATTGCTACTGATGTTTACAGCCACCATTACAACTCCATTTAGGGCTAAAATGTCATTAATGATGTCACTGTCACAGACTTCGTCTAGGAACACTCGGTGTGGTCTTCCATCGGGGCCCCATCTTGCCCGACTATAGGTCTCATGTGCTTCTGCAAAAACTGTGCTGCCTGGATAATACAACATAAGAGCTTTACATAAACCCTTTTTTTGTTACGATAAAAATGGCATAATGTTCCCTGAATGCTACTACTGCAGGACCCAGGTTGTGCAGCTGGTCACTTGCAATAATCCAGTTGTTGATGAATATTGCTGACTAAAGACAAGTGAGACTGGAATGATATTTTCTGGCTTATTAGCTGTCGTCAGCCGGTCATACCCAGCCTCAGGGTGGTACCACCCGGAGGCTCGAACCCATAGCTCAATGTTTATAGCGTTGGACTTTTGACTCACGGGTCGCGGGTTCGATCCTGGGGTTGGGTATGACTGGTTGACGACGGCTAATAAACCGCAAATGGCCATTGCAGTCTCCCTTGGCTTTGCTGGCAATATTCCTCTGCCTATTCTACTACTAGCCAACGTGCGGCTGCTGGCGGGGCTCGAGAGTGAGCCTCAAGGCAGAACGGGACGAATGAGTTCCGTTAGCGATCTGTGGGCTTTCATCAACCCATCCAGCTGCTCTTTGAGTGTATTTGGGCTGAGGAATTCGAGCAAATGAACTGCAAACCCTAAAGTAGGGTGGGGCCCAAGCTAGACAATTCAAAATAGATAACTAGAACCATTACCGCATCTTATCACAGCCTGAAAATCGGGCTGCACCTGCTATTTCATAGACCTCGAGCTGGGACAATGCAGTGATGCTGCCATAACACGAGCCGGTGTATACGATTTTGCGGATCCTTAAACTTTATCTAATCCCTCTGACAAAAGAGAAGCAAATAAATATGCGTGAGAGTTAATCGGGATTTTTTATGCCCCTGCATACACTGAGGTCTGAGATTCAGAGGTGTCAGCGTAGATAACACAAAAAAACACAACTCCCTTGTATCGAAGTAATCATCCTTGCAAAGCATCCACACCAAAGACGCTGTGCACCAATACTGCCTCGGATGCTGACAGCGAACATCGCCTACAAAATATTTTCTGAGACTCCCATTATGCCTCTGTTGTAAGTCGGAGTGTTGATTGAATAAACTGACGGAAAAAGTAGTTCTTCTTGAGTGTACTGCGTTGTAGGAAATAATTTAAGTTGAAAATAGCCCCTACTCATGACCCAGGAGGGCCAGAAGTTGGAATTGGGTCTTTGGAAACTACTAGGTCGGAAGAAGAAGAAGAAGAAGAAGAAGAAGAAGAAGAAGAAGAAGTAGAAGAAGTGTTCACAAAGTAGATGTTTCCTCTACCCATCTTCAGAGACTGGAGAATCATACTCGCAGCCCCTTATCTACCATTGTTCCTGACCTGTCAATACTGACTGTGCGCTGCGTCCCTCTTGTGTCGCCACTGCCACCGCCGATGACCTGTTCGGTCGCGTTTCACTATGGCTTCTTTCCCCGAAACTCTGTGGTGCCGCATCGGCTGGAGTTTCGTTGTGGCGTGTTGCACCCCATCCTTGTTGGCCGAGGAGATAGTTGGCCGGAGATGCGAGCATGAGCCTCCAGTCAGAAAAACAACACAACTCTCCCGATGAGCGCTCCTACTTCTTCTGACTTAGCCTCTAGGAATAGCATTTTCCCTACTATTACTACTAGCTCAATTAGGTGCAACAGAAAGCCTGTTAATTTTTATGCTATCCTTTCCCACCTACTCAACCAGGGAGTGGGTACGAACCGGCCAGTTCGAGTTAAATAGATGCCCTCTACTTATTCACATGTTGCACATGAAGTGATCGCTAGGCATGGAATGTTGTGTGTATAATCCTCGCTGACGAAATTACAGCCAGCACGACGCACTGGTGGGAATTATTTCACTACCCGATAAGCTTTTTACCTGGGGAAATTTTTGAGATGCTAGTAGGATCACGGATGTGACCTATCATTCTCAGGTTTGCGAAGGCTTCTAATGAAATACAACTGCTGACCGATTTTTAATGGAAAATCCCCTTTGTATTTGACTGCCGTCCAGCAACTGACCTGTGGATTGCTGGTTGGCAGCGTGCACATCAGTCTCGCACGCAGCTGCGTAGCAGTGAACCATCTAGGATCGAGGATTATTACTCAAATATAGGAGGCAAAACGACAGTTTCAGCCAATATGTCGGAGCCACAATTAGTCCACCATTAGTACTGTATATTTCCTATTTCATGAAATGTTAATGGAAATTCGAAAAAGCATTTTCGATTCGAACAAAAGTAGGGTTGTCGTATTGACTACCATACAGCTTAATCTCAGATATTTCCAGGCGAAGGGTAAGATGCGGGCTTTTGAAGAGCTCTTTGCTGATCACCTGCAAAACTCTACTCTGTAACAAATGGTTACTTAAGTAGTATGCATTTTCCCCATTCATTTTGGATATCCTTTTTATATTAAAATATATTATAGGGAAAAACATGCACAAACATATTCTTTTTCGTCCTCGTTAAGAACAAAATTACATTGTCTTCAAATTTTTATTGCTTAAAAATGGGTAGCTTTCAGTTTTAAAAGGGTTATGAATTGCTGAGTAATTTTGAACCCTACAGGCCGTTGCACTTGAATTAAAGATTTTAAAACTAGTTTTTGGGTACATTCATTGTAAGTAAAAATCACACTTACCATGCGGAAGAGTTTGCTTAACTACTATAGAATTTTGCAATGGATATGAATCACGTTGTATACTTTAAAGGGAAATTAAGTAAATTTACGGATATTATTTATTATGAATGGACATTTCGCATTCTTCAAAACACTTCACAATTATAAACTTTTTTTAAAACAAAATATACAGTTTCTTCAAGTATAAAATGGGAAGAAGGTGTAATCTGGAACCAAATGGGCAAAAGAAGAAATAGTAACGTTCATGTTTTCCATAAAGTATGTATTAATGTTTAAGGCCGTCCAAAATTCAATAAGAAAAATGCATACTACGTAAGCAGCCAATTTTACCGAGTATACTGTTCACAGGCGGTCAGTGAATACCTCGTTCATAAGCAGACATCCTACCGTGAATGAAATATTTTGGGATTAGGCTGTACGATAATGAAAACGTGTCACTCCTACTTATGCAATTCGTCCGAGTGGCAAAGCATATTTCAGAATATCCGTTGACATTTCATGTCATAGAAATGGGCAGTAAGCCGGTAGGCTTCTGAGGCTTAGTCAAAAACGCTGGGAGAAGCTAGCAAAATATGGAGTGCGCAAAGTTTGAACTCCAGCCAATTCCCTCTCAAAGCTAACTAGAAACCGTCGCCAGCCAATACCGGTCTCAGCAAAGGCACGAAACAGAACCCTTGACTGTCCCCGAAATGGAACCGGGTACATAGGGGCTCCACCTCGTATGTAGCATGTTTAGACGGCTTGGTAGGCTTTTGTCAGTCACTGTTTCCATTCGTCTTGACATATTCTCGCCAGTAGGATGATGAAAGGGGTACTTCAAGGCACGTTGGCTTCACCGTGAAGAAAAATCGCGTGCACGCCCGCCTTCCTGGATGATGGCTAGCGTCGTCCTTCGCAAAGGCTGCATTTTCGCAAGTATCGCCCCGAAATGGACTGTATGGCTGTAGCGCTGGACAATCGAGGAAGTCACGGTGTGTATTCTTAGTCTGCTTCAAATTTCCATAAATGCTATTTTACGTTTGTGTGAGGCACGTGTAGATGGGCTTCAGTGAAGAGGTAACCTCTGCAATGGCATACAAGGAAACGCGCTGATTGATGAAGTGGTGTAGATTCATCGCCAGTTGCGGCCACAACCGCCTTTTGAAACGCTGGTGGACCTCATCACATGCAACGGTGCAATCACTGTATCGTATGTAGTAAAGTGAAGGGGTGCTGCTCACTTGAACCTTTGAAAACAAAAAATTCTGGTGGCACGTAAACCAATAAGCACGTCACGCACTTGAATTGAGCACCCTAAGGCTAGGATGAGGTAATCCGGTTGGAAGAAAGTCGGCATTTTTCAGCCGCTCTCTCAACCTGGCTCCTTCCTACCAGCTGCAACCGCCTACGCTTCCCATAACCTCACTGTTGGTACGTACCTCATTCACTCAATTTAGCTTATTCTTCCTCCCTTCCAATTTTTCCCAAACTCTGGTCTAGGAAGAGAGCATGTTGCAAAAGTTCAACTTAGCGCGACTACATGCACACGAAGTCGGGTCACGACACGGCTACCCCAGCTAATTAATGGCTCTAGAATCCCGAATATTCTCTACTGAGCATTCGAAGAGTAACTAAGGATTATACCGCGCAGGACTTTGGACGCACAAATCACCGATTCTACCAAGCTATTGTTAATAATCGTTGAATACGTGGATTGAGCGATGACCATGCGAAAGGAATCCCCCCCAGGTGTTCGCAAAACCTTTCCATAAATTATCTGATAAGTAAAAAGATACCGACACTGCAATTTAATTGACGTAAAAATGTACAGTCTAATCAGCGGTCTTCACAGAGCTACGCTACCTAGATAAGAAACACCACGCTCTGGTTGACCATCCCACGTATCTAGCTAAAAATGCCGTCAAGACATCCGCCCACAGAACTCAAATGCCCATTGAAATATTCAAAAGACAATTTGGCTTTCGATAAACTATCCGCAGGCCTTTACATTTATATAACTGCGTAACAAAGTCAAATATGCGGGTAAGTAGAAGAAATCGTACGGTTTTCAGGGTGGGGGAGGAAGGGGGAAAGAAACAAAATTGCGTCTGTTTTCTGATCATCGTCAGAGGAATGGCGGCCGCCGGGCAGGTAATTAGATGCGGGCGGCTGAATTGGTGACTTTCGGCCACGGTAATTGCGGTGCCTGTATAAAAGTTCTTTTGAGCGCACAGGGACCGGTTTGCGTAGCCTGATTTCCGCTGCTTCTGCCGTAGCCAACAGACGATTTCCAAAGAATTTTGAATAGGTTGAGGGACGTTGTAAAATTACCCGGAAGGCCTCTTTTGGCATTTACACAATGGCCTGTGTCTACCACATGCGCGAGGATATAGCTGTTTATGTTCTTTACCTGCCCGTTTCTAACCACGCTGGAATGTGTTCTCGTAGTCTTTTGGACAAACGCCGGCACGAGCGACCAATAGATTCTGTCCCACAGGAGCAGGTGAAAGAATAAATGCACATTGAGGTGGTCTGGGCTGGCAGTTTGTCCCTTGCCCCCTCCGTATAGGGGCATCAGCTGCTGGAAGGGTGCTTGACACAGCGGCTTAGGCGACTTCGTAAGAGTTCACTTTCTGCGTCCCCTTGAAGTGGGACCCTGATGAATAGTCGTTTTCTTGTTTGCCGTTATCAACGGCAGCTTTGGTCGTCTTTCGGTCATATTCTTAGCAATAAATCTATCTGGATATCCATTCTGTCGAAAGGTTTTCTACAACCTTAAGCTCTTTTTCGATGCTATCGGCCGAGCAGATCCTATTCGCCCTTTGTGTCAGACAGCACACTGAAGTACGCTTAAAAGTTCAGCGGTACAAAGTGGATATATTGTCTGGACCATGTCTACGCGTCGAATACTCTCGCCAGGCCTTCTACGCAGAACCCCTTCCAGGAAAGGGAGCGATCCGGATTGTTCCTCTTCCGGTGTAAACTTGATTGATGGGTGCGCCTGATTTACGGTATCCATTACAGCTGAAATGTTCGTTTGTTCAGATCCGACTGCAAATATACCATCCACGTAACGCCCATAATATTTTAAACGGTTTATCTGGGGACGAAGCTGTAAAGCTTCCAGCTTGCTCATGAAAATATTCACCAGAATGGGGCCAAGGGATGAGTCCATAGCTTCGCCGTCTATCTGTCTGTAAACGTTGTTGCTTAATAGAAACTACACGTTCAAGGTACCTTCTAATAACAGTTCCTTGAGCACATTCCCTGGTATTCCCATATCTTGTTGACTGGAATAAATGAAATCACAGATGGATTTTACTGTCTCCGTGATTGCCACAGTTGTAAAAAGAGACGAGACATCAAGTGAAAACATCTTCATGCCATTCAGGTCGAGGACTTTAATGCCTTTAACGAAATCAAAGGTATCTCGGTAGCTATGTGGCGCTAGCTGATCCTGTATGGGCTTCAGTTTGTCCACTAACCATTTTGCTGTTGCATGGTACGGGGAATTCCTCATATCTAGAATGCGATGAACGGATGTGCCCTCTTTGGGGATCTTTGTTAAGCCGTACAATCGAGTTTCATGCGTGCCGACGAAGCGGAGGTGCTCTAGGTCATGTTCGCTTGTCAGACCTTCCGTGTGAATTCTTTTCAATCAGTCAGTCAGTTGTGCTTCTAACTCATCAGTCCGATCCTTCTCCTTTTCTGTCTTTATAAACTTATCCTCGTTATACAGAATTGATTGTAGTTTCATAATATAATCTGTTCTGTCCATTAAAAACAACACGCATTCCCTTTATCTTGCCTCGTTATGAGGAGATCTTTTAATTTCTTTTTGTGCGACTTTGCTAGCAAGCCTCGAAATTTCTGGCCACTGTTCAAATACTGATAAGAACAGTTAACTTACGTAGAGGTAAGGTGTTTTTACGCTGTCTGTTGAAACTGGCTGCAGGTCGTGGGTGGGTGTTTCTGACGTGGACGTTTTATCAAGAGGTATAGACGAAAGAGTGTGTACGTACCGACTTGGGTCTCCAGGGAGCTGTGATTGGGGTCTGCCTTGATGTGCACTGCGAAGCATGGAAGCTATCTTTATTTCTTCGCGTTTTTCCGCAAGGGAAAGCACATATTTCCCAAATTCCTGTCTGTGTTTTCCTAAAACAGTTTCCTTGCACATTTTTGATAGAAACGCAAAAACAGACACCTGAAAAAGTAGTCAGTTGCATTTTTCAGGTCACCGAGTATTGCAAGTTCCTGGAATAAAGTTGAATAAGGCAAAGGTGAAGAAATACGCAGAATTTATTGACATCATGTTCAAATTCAAAGAAAATGAAACTTAGTTTTGTGCCTGGTCAATAGAGCCACAAGAGGCTGCACATCAGATACGATCGATGGCGAGATCAGTTTCCTGAAGAATGTCTTTCTTGGAAACGGGTATCCTGGGAAATTCACCAAGAAGTATCGCCATCTCAGAGAAGAAATTCCTTCCGAAATATCCGTATCAAGAAAGCCGTGAGCATATATCTCCCTTTCAAAGAGGGCAATTTGTCAAACGTGATCAAGCGACGACTCAAATGCACGATTGAACAAACGTACGCCACCTTTAAACTTTTGTTCATAAGCACTACAGCGGCTATTCCAGTTAGATCAACTAAGGAAATTCTGCCTATGCACACCACATCAAACTGAATTTAGGAGTTTGCATTTAGGAGTTGTGGATGCAAATACATTGGGCGCACGCAAAGGCAGTTGGCAAATCGGTCAGTTGAACATGTGCCGAAGTGGCTGTTATGGGCGGAAAATAAGGTACCCAAGAGTTCAAGTACGAAGCATCTGGTGGACTCTGGCCACACGGTGGACTCCGTGACTGCATTTAAGGTCGTACTTCGGGCGAAGACTGGAGGTCTCCTGCGCTTCGCAGAGGCCGCTGCGATAGGGAGAAGAAAACCAGAACTCTGTAAGCAGCTGGCTCATGTGATTAACCTCGCATTGCCATGGTAACGATCGAGCCTCCTGCCGTCCCCTCACTCCTCTCCCTGCTTGACTAACTGCTCTCACGCGCGTTGTAGTTTAAATCACACCTGACATGTTTGCATTGCAATCTGAACCTACTTGCTTAGTTGAATCCTCTCTGTCCCCCCTCACCATGCACATTTAACTGCTTTGTCTACCAATAAAATTTCATCCCTTTAGGGCAACTTTTAATTGGACAGTTTACTTCGTCTTTTTAATAGGCAATAACCGTACGCAGGTCACAGAATTGCATGACGTCAATAAATTCTGCGTATTTCTTCACCTTTGCCTTGTTCATGCTGTGTAACGCTACAGATCAACAGATCTTATCTAGGTACGTTGTGCTATACACGGACACTAATATAAAACAGAAACATTTTAAATATATCATTTTATAGAATGCAAAATTTCGTTTTGCATTAACGAAAATCAGGTGAATGCACGTAAGAGAAACAACGTTGTTTTCGGAAACACAAGGATGGATCCAGTTTAAGAAATTCTGTTTTTGAACTTTTTGGGAATGACGTTTTTACTTTACCACGCCAATATTTGGGACCGTAAACAAATTTTAATTTCTAATAATAATAAGTTGTCTCTGCCACGCTGTATGCGAGCTATTTACAGCCAATTTCTAATTTATATCTAAAGCTAATTTCTATCTACATGTGACAATGAACTTATATGGAAAATTTAATTGGAACAGGCAGACAATAAGCAGTTTTCGCAAAAGCTTAATATACATGCCGCCACTCGGTTGTGCATTTGCAATCTTACAACGGGGTTTAAAATTAAACAAAAATAGCGAAACACACTCCAATATAAAGAGGAATGTCAGTTCTGTCGTTTCCAACCAAATTATATCACTCTTTTTCAGGGAAGTCTATCAAACGGTCAATCTCCTCTACTTAAGCTTGGAAAAGTTACGGAAAGCAGACATTCGACAACGAAATATACAATTAAAAGGGTTTTTAAAAGATGCAACTTATTATGAAAAGTTTTGTACTTGCCCTCAGGCATATAAACTTCCGACTTGTTTTGTGGAATGTATATTTCTCGGTAATGGGTGTTCATGTTTTTGTGAGTCTAAAATTATGACCCAAGCAGCCATCCGCATTAGAAATAAAGTCTACAAACCTACCGGTGCGGTAAACGCTTTTAAGAAATATCTTATTTTGAAGTTGATTATCACACAAAACAGAAGCAAAAATTTATGAAAAATCGACTGAAAAACACGGAAAAATCGTAAAAATATTTAGTATTATTTCAAGGACGATCTGAAATTCAGCCTAATCGAATAGCCGAAAAACGTATAAAAAAATTAACGAATGAAAATTCCTATCAATCTACACAAAAAAAGTACGTTTACGATTGCACCTGAAAAATTATATGTTAATTTTTAGTCAGTGACCGGCATGTTAAGATGTGAGCTTCTGAGATATTTTATTTCTGTGACGTCCCGATCGGCGCAATCAAGTGAAAAATCAGTTTGCCGTAGTCAAACGCATCTTACACAACGAATAAACGGTAGAAGAACCACCAATTTTTGGGTGAAACCGTGTTCGGATATGCATTCGAAATTTAGGCTGCTTGATAACGGCCAAACCTTTCCCGTAATCTGGAAAAAAATATGTATGTGCAAAGCTCAGAAAATGACTAATTTCGAACGTAAAGTCTAATTTTTTGCTGTTTTGTTCGATTTGTTTGCATGGAGAGGCTTCCTGCTCATTTAAAAAAATTTAGTGTATTCAATTACACTGATTTTTTCACGGATTCGGAATTTGCCGCTTTTTCTAAAAACAATTAGTATTTCTATGCAACAAAATATTAAGTTATAAAACCACAAGGTGTCTGCTAATTAAATACGGGCACTTTTTTACTGCCGTAAAACATTGGAGGACGCAGCATGGACTGATTTCGCGTAACAGGCTTCTTTTTCGGTGAAATCCATGAGATTTCATGTGTTAGGCATCTATTGAAGAATTTGTTGACACCATAATTTTTACATTGAAGAAGCCATGTTGGCATTCCAATTCTTTCGTGGAATTTACCTTGGATAAAAGCTCTGAGTACATGAGCAATAGTCTGCAAAAATATTAAGGTGCTTTTACCGGAACTATCTTCTTATAGAGGGGTTTTCACTTGTCCAACAGCAAACTGATCGCAGATCATTTTTGTGGACGTTCACTTTCCCAGCGTGTATGCCTCATGCAGATGGGATGCAATCTGCATAAAATGAACACATAAAAACCCGGTACCAAGAAAAACATTTTCTCGAACTGCCTTAGTTTGAGGATTTATGGACACAACATGTAGGAGCTATCTTTTTAGGCAGTCGACTGTGAACATTAGATAACCTAAAGTGTTCACTGACGTTTCAAGGACATCTTGAAATTCAGCGGGCTCTGTTGACGCCGAAAAACAAGGATGAATTACATGGTTGATACACAGTACATTCTATACGAATGATTGCAGCTGTTAATTACAATCAGGCAAGTTATCACGCAACGTTAACCTACATTCTGCAATGCCTTCTCGATTAGGAAAGATTATTTAAGAAAGTTTGTCAGAGGATTAGCCTAGAGCATAATCTTAAGATATTTCAGACGCACCCCGATGTCAGTTTTTGAGTGCATCTCTTTTTTGGCTGGATGCGAGAACCGCATTCGTGTACTCTTATAAGTATGATTGTTTTCTAGTTATTTTTAGATTGTTTTATAAATTTAATAATATTTTATAGAAAACATGCACACATATATTCTTTCTTGTAATCACATGGTAGCAAATCACGGCTTTTTTTCAAGTTTTCAGTATTCGAAGAAAAATATATCCTTTTTAATTATGAGTTACTTTAAGGCCCTTTAAAATGACCTTTTTGTTCATTTACAAAGGCTCATTATGAAGTATACAACGTATTCCGCACCATTTGCGGCATTTTTGTGAGACCATTTTGATTACATTGAGGAAAAAGGTGATGTTTCATAACTGGAAAGTGTACAGCTTGTAGACTCTGGACCCTAAACGCAAATGCATAAGCAGACCTGGCTTATAGGTATTCGGAGTTTTTAAAACGTTTTAAAAACCAAAACAAATCCTTTTCTTGAGTATAGAAGTTGAGAAAAATATATGATTTGCAGCCAAAATGAATGCAAGAAAGAATACGTTGTGCATGATATCTATAAAGTAAGATTTGAATTTATAAGGCCACCGAAAAATAAATATCAAAAATCATACTAATTTAACAATCATTTTTATATAGTGCTGTTCTTCCAGGAGGCCGAAAATGTGTATTCAAATGCCAGTATCCTGACCCTTCTGAAATATTGCACGATAGTACATATTACAACCTCACTGAAGTAATACGTTAAAATTTCGGCTATCATTTCAAAGAGATTGGACACTATGTGTATAATTCAATTCTTTAGTGACTGACCGACTTCATTCTCCTTGCGTTCCTTTCGGAAAGTAAAGTTAAACCCTATTCACCATGGACAGCCGCAGCTCAACCAATCCAAAAACGGAATATTTACATCGAATTACCTCTGAACAATTTTGGAACCCAGGATCAAATCTCAGATAGGTGGCTAGTTGCAATACTAAAGGCTAATAGATAGGCAATTAATTTTTCACCCTCTTCATTTTAGCTGCTTTACGGGGTACACTTTCAGGCAATAAAAAATGAAAACGCATGACCAAGTTGACACATTTAGTCATGATGTTTCGGTGAATCGTTAGCGCTTATTTGTCGTTTTAGGGGAAGACTTTTGTGCCTAAAAGAAGCATCTGCAGGAAACATTGATTTTTATTTTTATTTGAAAATAAAAATGCTTCTGAAATTCATCGTTTACTTGAGAATGCTTAGGTTGAACACGCTCTCTCTGTCTCTCTCTCTCTCTCTCTCTCTCTCTCTCTCTCTCTCTCTCTCTCTCTCTCTCTCTCTCTCTCTCTCTCTCTCTCTCTCTCTCTCTCTCTCTCTCTCTCGCGACAGTTCGAGCGTCAAAGATCTGACGTACCGGCATGCTCCATGGGAAAGTGATGGACAGTGACAGTGACTTGCGCTAAAAGTGATAGTAGACGCTCGCTCAATCTCACTCCTCTACCTGCGACCCGGTGTCAAGACAGAGTCAAGAAGACGAGGCGGGAGGAGGACGCAGGTAGCTGGCGCGGCTGGGTCCTCAAGTCCCTAGCCGCTAGGCGTGCCACCACACCTCCATGTTCGGCACGATGGGAGCGCAACCCGAATAACGCACACACACACACCTACTCTCTCTCTGGAAGGAAACATGCAATGAATGGTTTTAACTATTTAAAGGGATGATTTTTGACGTAAAATATGAGGAGCGTTCAGTAAAAGCCGCAAAAATGAAACTGAAGAACTGAAAACATCCATTGATCACGATCTATGTCCAACGCCTAAGAAATGCCGCAAGTATTAGGCGTTGATAAATTCCTTTATTTGAAGCGTTGGCCCGGGTGGCTGGTTTAAAAACAGACGTGTGCAAGGGGATTTATTGGTACCAACGGCTCGTCAACTGCAACCCCGTCTGCATAGCCTAGATACCGAGCGGCAGCACACAGCGGTTTGAATTGGCGCCGAACATCGATACATAAAAACAAGGTCATTGCTTGCTGAAGAAATGAAACATTTACCCTCAAACCTCAATATAGGCAGGAGAAATGGTAGACATATTAACTGAAAACACAGCGGTGAGTAACTCTGTGCTTGAAATTTACCAGAGCAAGTGTCAGCAAATTCTGAAAATGTATTTTCGATTCAAATAAATTACTTAGGTAGAATTGTCGTTTTGATAATCCTACAGCTTAATCCCAAGATATTTTCTTCACGGTAGAATGCCGGCGCTTGAATGAGCATCTTTCTCACTGCCCGTAAAAAGTGAACATTGCAAAAAAGGCTGCGTAAGAAGTATGTAATTTTATAATTTATTTTCAATGGTCTTATTATTCCAAAATATTATTTAATGTATTTATTTGAGAGAAAATTGTGTCTTCTCCAAATTTCATATGTGAAGGAAGGACAGGGTTTCGGTTTTAAAAAGTTTATAAATAGGGATTTTTGAAAGATCTTTAAAATCCTCATAATAGGGGTCAATTTATTAATGTTGCCTACGGTGTATAAAATTTTATCCAAATCCGTTCTAACATTGTCTGAGAAACGTGCGAATCTTGCTTCAAAGTATAGAGAAATATGCCATTTTTCTTTCACAGGACGTATAAAAGCATGTAGTTAGGAAAGCTTGAATTAATTTATAACGGCCAGTAAGGTTAAAAATTATTCAACAACATAGAAACTTTTTAAAACCGAAAGATACTCTTTGATCAAGACGACGTACGTTTTCACCAACTGAGTGCAAGAAAGAGTGTGTGTTTTTTTTGTATAAACTATAATAGAATGAATAAGGACATTACAAATCAATGAGAAAATCGCATGCTTCTTCAGTAGTCATTTATTTAATTTATCCAAATCTTACGGGCAGGCAGAAAGATTTTCTTTCAAAAGCCGGCGTCCTACAGTAGTCAAATATCTTGGGGTTAGGCTGCATTATAATCAATACCACAACCTTACATAAGTAAGTTATTTTAATTGAAAATAGTTCATTGCATTGCTGGACACCCATCTGAGCCACATCAATAACTATTAATCACTTTGAGTGGAGCATCGAAAAATGAGAGAATATGATGGAATATATAGCACGGTCATTTTGAAACATGAAAAGGCTTGGCTCTACGTCGCATAACGAGCTAACTAAACTTTGGAAGCCGTTTACTGGGACTTGATCAATGGACTGCTTCAAAAGAGTAACCTTTTTGCTACCGCGGAATCCACTTCCTACGCGAACGATGGAGACTAGTTATAGCTTCCGATGGACAATATTTTGAATAAATATAATGTAGCATTACTTTAACATAACATTTGTCTTCTTTCCTAAAAAAACTATATGAGTTAATCCACCATTCTTCCCGATATATTTTTTCCTTGCTGGCCGAAACGGTTTTAAATCAAGTTTCGAAAGTGCTGTTTTTGACGCAGTTCTTTGCATGAGCAGCAGCCTACTCAAAGCTCCGGCGGTTATAGCGCTGGCTTTAGAGTGTCCTTGCCCTTGGGTTCGAAGTCCATTGACTGTTGTAAAAATTGGTTAAAATGATTTATTCAAATCCGTCAAATTACCTATGTTAATGATATGATTGACGAAAAAGATGCATAGGAAGTTAACTTTCATTCAAAAATAATTTAATATAACAATAAGTACTTCTTTTTGTATTTTCGTGTAAAACAAAGTCCTCCGTTGTTAGTCGGGAGTTTTAGTCAATGCATTTGGTTAGTTCCCCGACGGATGTAACATTTTTTGTGAAGTTATGCATATCTGATAATTGTGTCACTTACTGTACGCTAGCAGCTGTTTATCACGCTAAAACCAGAACTCGGCACTACGAAGCAAAAATCTGTGAACAATAAATAGTACAATACCCAAAAAAATATTTCCTGCCCATAAAAAATGTCACTTGGAGTCGTGAGCTGATCATAGCTGTACATTCAAGTGCAGAAAACGGATAATCATACTTTAGACTATACATACGAGCTTTGTCTGAATTTGCATGCTAATGTTCACACATTATGCTCGATTTCGCCCTCAAAGGGAACCGTAATTTTTCAGACAAAATAGTGCCCATGCTCGGGAGCCCTTTGTTAAAAATATTTTTTCAGGTCACTTATTTTGTTGTCATTTTTGCCTGAGAAGTTCAATTTCTGTCAAAATCGGCCTCAAGACTACAGTGAGGAGAAGAATCTCAATTTATGAGGATCTTTGAGAAAAACCATATTTCCGTATTTTTTGTCTTTCTAAATAAAAACATGGATGCAACCTTTTGCGTTGCAGCGGCAGTTGCGTAGAAATGCAGAAGACACCCTCAATGGCCTTGCGACGGGTAATCTTCGGAAATCCGTAGGCGTGCTGCCGTTAACAGTTTGTAAGTTTCAAGCATGCGAGGAGTGATCTTTTAGTTGATCTCACGTAAAAGCCATCTTCAATATTATGCAGTTGGGACATTATAAATAGATATCGCCGAGTTAGAGAACGTTATTTCGGAATATTGTCGTTTTCATGAGAGCATATTGGACAAAATTCTACCTCAATGTGGTCTCTTTGAAGACACGCAATCACGTCCCCATTGGAGGAGAAATAAACGAAAGAAAGTATATTCACACAACGTTTGAAGCCTATTGATACTTTCCTGTTCGCTCATTGGCCCCGCGTGACGTCGTCACCCAGTTGCAAATAAACAGGCTATCAATGCAGTAGACAAAAAGAAGTGATAAAAATCCCGCGCTGAAGCAAAATACGAAACTGGAAGCAAAAACAAATCAAGGTGTGCTATCGTTGACAACTAAATGTGAAATAGGTCAGTTAGATAGCCTGTAGCAGTCACTAGAGGGATAGCGTGAAGGCCTCCATGCACTGATTACTACTTAAATGTTAAGGCAAGTTGACTGACCACTTAATCAAATCGAAATTCTGGGACATGGCGTGGGCAGATTAATAAGGGATACAATCAGCTAAAAACACAATGAGACTCAGCACTTTAACTCAGTAGAACACCAAAGAAAAAGTGTCTGGATCGGCAGCACAGGTACAGCCGACATGTGGTGTCTTCAAGCAGAGGAAGAACGGTATAAGTACATAGGAGAACGCTGTTCGTTTGCCGGAATACTATTCAAGTGAGCTTTCGAGATCCTATTGAGTGCGTCGTCAGAGTTAAAAAGCGTTAACAAAAACAAGCAACGGTTTTGGGGGTAGAGGCCGTTCAAAAACCGGAGGTGACGACGCAGGGCTCTGTGCCAGCAAACGATCGATAAATCGATTTTCTGGGTTCTCATAGGAGGCGCAGGCCACAATCAATTCGTGGCTTGTCTTGCTTCGGGCGTGGGTAATTACCGTCTTGGCTGCCAAGTTAGACTTGTGACCCGTTTCGTTGGTATGCGCCGCCAATTGTAATAATCAAGCAGCCATCTTTCAAGCCAACGTCTGTTCGTGTATGCGCAAGTCAAGCCCGTTTCCAGTATGTCCTGTGTAATTACGAAGCTAGTTAAGGCATGGGATGCGTTACATTAAGCCCGACTGCTCACTAGTTAGTTTGAAAGCTCAGATGAATAAAGACATGATTCCGTTGAGCGAAGAGCCATTTCCTTCTTTGCATATATGCATACCTGGAATGCCTAAATGCACCTTAATTCAGAAAGAAGACTTCCATACAACTAACGCACCTTTAACTCCTCAAGAGGATATAAGTTTGAGAGTAGAATAAAGATCTGAGAATGCAAGTTTCTTGAACGGTTTCCTCCATTCCATAAACTGAACTATTTAGAGTTTGTTCCTTCTACGGCAAGACGGATATCCAGCTCTGAGGATCATTTGCCACAGCCTTCGATACGAAGCGTTATTTTGACGTCGATTTTATGGATGTGTTGTGCGATTACTTCCAAATTCAAATGGAAATTACTGTCCATTTCACATGGAATAGTTGTGAGAATCCTGAAAAAATCAGAAGTGGCCTTCTACAGCACATTGTCATACATTAGGTTCCAGCATACCCAGTCTGAATTTCAAATACCAAATTCGAACTTTCAGCCTCAGACGTCAATAAGCAGAAATGGCACAGTATCTGCCGGCTAGCCTTTGCGTAATTGCTCATATCAATCTTTTTTTTTTGAAAATGGGGATCTTGTTTTCCACGTAGTATCTCTTATCATCACCCGGTTGATAGCCGAGTCATAGTCTGATCCTCCGAAAATGCGTACTTCGTGATGCCACCAATTTGCGATCAGCAACCGAGCGAGTATTCGTATGCAACGTATGTGACGTAGTATCTCTTATCATCACCGGGTTGACAGCCGAGTCATAGTCTTACCCTCTGAAAATTCGTACTTCGTGATGACACAAATTTGCGATCAGCATCCCAGTGAGTATTCGTATGCAACTTATGCAATGTATGCGATTTGTCCGTAATAAGTACTGCGATAAATCATGTTTTTCGGTGTGGGAGACCGATCGGGGGACAGTTTTATCTCAGAATCTTTTTCCACACAAAATAACGCCGATGCTGGAGATGGCACGAGTTGAAGTAAAAGGAACCGAGTAGTTTCAATCAGGCGCCCGAAATAAATACATGGCGAACCCTTCCTTGCATTAAGAACGTGACTGAACTCTTTGAAAGACACCTAAGGAAGCATCAAATTCATGTGGTGCACAAACCGACAACGACTTTGCGTACCCAGCCTGCCCACCCTAAGGATAAGGTCAACTATTTGGACAAGGAAGAAGTCTATACAAGATCCCGTGTGAAGCATGTGATGCCGTGTATTGTGGTCAGACAGGAAAATCCACCTCTACACGCATCTATGAACATCAGTTAGCAGTAAAGAGGCGGGACCACCTGTCCCACGTAGTTATGCATACTCTAGACCCGGGCACACCTTCGCTTGGGATAAAGCTTGGATTGCTACCGCCTGTTCCTGCAAGAAATGTCAAGAATTCCTCGAAATGATGCGCTAAGATGAGTCATGCAGCAACAGGCATATCGAGTTGAATGCGGCGTACAGAAACAGCAAGGAGAAGTGGAAAAAACAAGAGCAAATCAAGAAAGGCTACTACACATGGTGGCTGCTCAATGTCACGCCACTATCACTTTTTAGTGCAGCTACGATGTTAAATTTTTTTGACTCATTTGCTTCCCATTTGCGTCTGACAATGACCCAAATAACCGGTGTCGAAGATTTACGCAATGAAGCTTCTATTCCCATAGAACATATTCAACTTCAACTTTACTTCTTGGGATGCCTTATTTCCAATTCTTACTTTTTATCTATATATATATATATATATATATATATATATATATATATATATATATATATATATATATATATATATATATATATCGGGTAAATAATTACTGAAATTATTAAGTGCAGGACATGGAGTCAGGTGCTTCGGACATGACTTTTTAGGGTCAGACCCGAAATTTTCAATGAACATTTGGGTCGAAGACAATCAACCACTGTGGAATAACCACGTAATGCCCATTCTACAAACAAGTAGTGCTACAAGTAGTATGAATCTTATATGGCAAAGACGTTATACCGTACTTCCGACATAGATACTAGCTAAAAGCCCAGACACGTGTTTCGCCGATGTTTCTGCTGCTGTGTGACACAGCAACGAGGGGTTCGGCTCCTCAGTGGGTCCCCCAGCGTTCTCTATGCGGTTTCTGGTATATGGACTCCAGAGAATAATCGGGTAAATAATTTCTGAAATTATTAAGTGCAGGACATGGAGTCAGGTGCTTCGGACATGACTTTTTAGGGTCAGACCCGAAATTTCAATGAACATTTGGGTTTGAAGACAATCAACCACTGTGGAATAACCACGTAATGCCCATTCTACAAACAAGTAGTACTACAAGTAGTATGAATCTTATATGGCAAAGACTTTATACCGTACTTCCGACATAGATACTAGCTAAAAGCCCAGACACGTGTTTTCGCCGATGTTTCTGCTGCTGTGTGACACAGCAACGAGGGGTTCGGCTCCTCAGTGGGTCCCCCAGCGTTCTCTATGCGGTTTCTGGTATATGGACTCCAGAGAATAATCAGGGAAATAATTTCTGAAATTATTAAGTGCAGGACATGGAGTCAGGTGATTCGGACATGACTTTTTAGGGTCAGACCCGAAATTTCAATGAACATTTGGGTCGAAGACAATCAACCACTGTGGAATAACCACGTAATGCCCATTCTACAAACAAGTAGTACTACAAGTAGTATGAATCTTATATGGCACAGGTATTATACCGTACTTCCGACACGTGTCTGGGCTTTTAGCTACTACCTATGTCGGAAGTACGGTATACTCTGCAATATAAGATTCATACTACCAACACTGCTACTGTATGAGGCTACAGGTATCTCCAGTGGACGATCTCTCGACAAAGTGTTCATGAGATAGGATCTGACCTAAAAAGTCATGTCCCAATCACTGACTCCATGTCGACATAAAGTTTCAGAAATATTTCCTTGATTATTCTCGATCATACCAGTAAACCACATGAGCTGAAGTTACGATCGAAACCTAGTGCTGTCGGCATGCAATATCATCGTGCTGAATGTCTATAGTCGGAAGTACTGCACTATAACGTCTTTGCCATAAAGATTCACTACTTGTAGTACTACTTGTTTGTAGAATGGGCATTACGTGGTTATTCCACAGTGGTTGAGTCTTCGACCCAAATGTTCATTGAAAATTTCGGGTCTGACCCTAAAGTCATGTCCAAGCACCTGACTCCATGTCCTACCCTAATAATTTCAGTAATATCCCGATATCTCTGGAGTCATACCGGAAAACCGCATGAAGAACCCTGACTGAACGTTACTGATCACACAGCAGCAAAATCATCGGCAAACACGTCTGGGCTATGCACTAGTATCTATGTCGGAAGTACGGTATAACGCCATCTTTATACGCATTCATACTACTTGTAGTACTACTGTTTGTAGAATGGGCATTACGTGGTTATTCCACAGTGGTTGATTGTCTTCGACCCAAATGTTCATTAATTTCGGGGTCTGACCCTAAAAAGTCATGTCAGCACCTGACTCCATGTCCTACGTAATAATTTCAGTAAATTATTTACCCGATTATTCTCTGGAGTCCATATGCCAGAAACCGCATAGAGAACGCTGGGGGACCCACTGAGGAGCCGAACCCCTCGTTGCTGTGTCACACAGCAGCAGAAACATCGGCGAAACACGTGTCTGGGCTTTTAGCTAGTATCTATGTCGGAAGTACGGTATAACGTCTTTGCCATATAAGATTCATACTACTTGTAGTACTACTTGTTTGTAGAATGGGCATTACGTGGTTATTCCACAGTGATTGATTGTCTTCGACCCAAATGTTCATTGAAATTTCGGGTCTGACCCTAAAAAGTCATGTCCGAAGCACCTGACTCCATGTCCTGCACTTAATAATTTCAGTAATTATTTACCCGATTATTATCTGGAGTCCATATACCAGAAACCGCATAGAGAACGCTGGGGGACCCACTGAGGAGCCGAACCCCTCGTTTGCTGTGTCACGCAGCAGCAGAAACATCGGCGAAAACACGTGTCTGGGCTTTTTAGCTAGTATCTACGTCGGGTACGGTATAACGTCTTTGCCATATAAAGATTCATACTACTTGTAGTACTACTTGTTTTGTAGAATGGGCATTACGTGGTTATTCCACAGTGGTTGATTTTCTTCGACCCAAATGTTCATTGAAATTTCGGGTCTGACCCTAAAAAGTCATGTCCGAAGCACCTGACTTCATGTCCTGCACTTAATAACTTCTGAAATTATTAACCCGATTATTCTCTGGAGTCCATATACCAGAAACCGCATAGAGAACGCTGGGGGACCCACTGAGGAGCCGAACCCCTCGTTGCTGTGTCACACAGCAGCAGAAACATCGGCGAAACACGTGTCTGGGCTTTTTAGCTAGTATCTATGTCGGAAGTACGGTATAACGTCTTTGCCATATAAGATTCATACTACTTGTAGTACTACTTGTTTGTAGAATGGGCATTACGTGGTTATTCCACAGTGGTTGATTGTCTTCGACCCAAATGTTCATTGAAATTTCGGGTTTGACCCTAAAAAGTCATGTCCGAAGCACCTGACTCCATGTCCTGCACTTAATAATTTCATTAATTATTTACCCGATTATTCTCTGGAGTCCATATGCAGAAACCACATAGAGAACGCTGGGGGACCCACTGAGGAGCCGAACCCCTCGTTGCTGTGTCACACAGCAGCAGAACCAACAGCGAAACACGTGTCTGGGCCTTTTAGCTAGTATCTATTTCGGAGTACGGTATAACGTCTTTTGCCATATATATATATATATATATATATATATATATATATATATATATATATATATATATATATATATATATATATATATATATATATATATATGATAGTGTGGGGCTCACCGATCTTCTTAAGGAACATGCATGTTCCGTTGTGCCCTGGAGCTCAGACAAGAGCCCTCGCAGGCGGTCGCATAGCGACGTGTAGCATATGATGGAATGGAGCAGACAAAAACAAGGGAGACCGGAAAGGCCATTTCTGGCTTATTAGCCGTCATCAGCCAGTCATACTCAATCCCAAGTGTGGCACTCCTGGGATTCGAATCCGCGACCTTTGGTATTTAAGTCAAAC
>WEDG01006287.1:0-25112 GCA_017591395.1 Schistocephalus solidus | reverse complement strand
TTCCCCACCTTCACAATCAGAACACTGTCCGAGCCGGTCAGTTGTCTGATGCGGAAGCAGGCACAGCTGCTGGTGACCTCGTCTACGTGTACTACGTACACGACCTGGCCCCCCAAACACAAGCACCAGGATTTCACACAACAGGGGGTTGAATGGCTTACATCTCACATGTGTGAGATAGCCAGAGGTCACGTTAAGAAGGAGCCATCGCAGCCTGACTCTCAGACCACCAGTCAGCCACTCCACACAACACACATTGGACTAACTGCGAAGTCTGAGTGTAATTGTCAGTTGACAGCCTTCCAACCGCGGCGGTTAACGTTACCGCACACTCTTCTCCTCCCCCCACCTGAGCCCGGTCTCACGACACAGGCAAGAAGACCGGAGATGAGAGAGGTCGCATGTGGCTGGCGCGGCCGGAGCCGCCCCTGGGCGTACCACCACACCTGGCTCGGATCCCACAGAGTGGGAGTGCCATAAAGACCACATTAAGAAGGAGCCATTGCAGCCTGACTCTCAGCCCGCCAGTCAGCCACTCCACACAAAACACACATTGGGCTGACCACGCGGTCCGAGTTATCCCGTCAGTTGGCAACCTTCCAAGCCACGGCATTTAGCGCACCGTGATAGTTTCAAGCGCGTCAGATTGTTTATAGCGAGGAACATGCGCTGAGCTGTCGACCTCACTCTCTCCCCAACCCCCATGCACAGGGCCATTTGAGGCAACATAGGTTGTTTAATGTTGAGCTGGTGGTGATTTTTGTGATGACGCTGAGGATGGATGAGGTCTCGCATATGCTGGGATAGTTTTATATGTTCATTTTGCAGTGAAGTCCTTATTCATGGGTGCAAATGCCGCCAATAAGACCCATGTAGTTTTTGAACTGTTCTAGGGTGTTTTGGGCAGGTAAAGTTCGCAGGATGGACGTGATTCGAAGCTCCAGCTTTTGATTCGCCGGTCTAAATGCAATGGATTTGCAAGCATCCCACCAGGTTAATGCGAGACGTGAAGTTCTGACCACAATGGATACAGGCTGTGGTGATGTTGGTGATGCTAGACATTGTGATATGTGACAGGTCATTAAGTGTGCTTTCATCGGGGGTAGGGTGGGTGGTCGTCATGGTCGTTCTCATAGAAGGTTGATTGGTATTGATTTTGGCTTTGGTGATGGGCACGAAGCAGCTGAAGTTTGCTCGCCTGGGGTGGTTATCACCGACGTCAATGACGTGGGGTTTGTGGTAGTGGTGGCACTGGAGGTGCAGCGTTAGGAGCGTATTGGTTCTGGAGACTTTCTACGAGGCCATCCTTACGCAGAATTGTTTCTGGTATCGCTAACACAATGAAAGCGGTTTGGGGTTGTAGCTGTCGATCAGCGACATTCGAGAGTTGAAGGCCCTTTTGTGGCTTTGACAGCCGCGATCTTGTTGGCTTCAGAGATTACTGTTCACACCATCTAAATATCAAACCCTAGGAAATTGCAGTTATTTAAATCGGTGTAACACTCTGCCCCATAATGAACTACAGATGAGACTTGAGAGTTTTAATGTACATATGTCAGAAGTGCGCGTTGAAGAAGCAGTGAGTATCGGAATAAGAGACATCAAGTAAAATTCCATGAAGTCTTCTTTCAAATATCTCAACGATTTTAGTCAGAATAATAGAAGTAGAAACTTTTTTCCATTCCTCTATCACCCGGTGTGAGAAGGCGTTGGCCAGCACTTCAGCTTCGGTACATTGTTTCTTCGGTTTTAACGGGTATATTTGAAGGAACTAGGATTACACTATTTAACTCACAGTTTGTCACTGAAAACATCTCAAGAACGCGAAAAATATAATTAAATTGCACTCAAATGAAGTTACCCAGAATGGCATAGTACATTGGGGTCAATAGTTTGGTTAGTCAAATAGTCCACGTCGTGCTGCACAATATGTAGGTCAAGCCGATATTTAAACTTCTTCACAGAATTAGACATTATAATCACCTTGGGTAGGTCATTTTATGATTTAAAGACAAAGTCGGAGAAAAATACTTCATCACATCGTATCTTTCTTCGGGGCCATGCAGTTTGAAGGGATGCCCCCGAAGATAAGTTGTAGAGGTGAGTTATAATTCAGTATATTTCAGTATATATAAGGGAGAATGGCAGAGCCTTTGAAAACCCCTTTTACAGTTAGATGCTAGAAAGTATGCAAGTGTTACATGGTGATATGGTTAAAGTATATCTGTCATTGGTATCGACTCAAGTAAAAATTCATCAAGTCCTTTTTTAAACATTTCAACGCTTTCAGCCTGAACAACCGAATTTGGCAGTTAGCTTTCATTCTTCAATCACCAGTTGGGAAAAAATTTGGCCCACACTTCAAGTTTGGCATGGTTTCTTTTCAGTTTGTATTGGTGATCTCAAAGATTTGTCATGTTTGCCAATTCAAAAAGTCGACCATCTGAAAAGCACAATCAACTCCTCTGACAAGTTTGAAGACTGTGATCATGCCCCCTCTGTATTGCCTTTAAGAGAGTGGAAAAAATTTAAGTCTTTCTAGTTGGCCTTCATATGGTAGACATTCCAATCCACTGACTAGTTTTATCACCTTCTGTTTAACTTTCTCCAGCAGAGCGCAGCCATGTTTTGCCCAGGGGCGCCACGCCTGAACGCAATATTCCACTTACGAAAAATCTCATCATACAAGAGCTCTCAGTCCAAGACACACATGATACGGAACGTTTGTAGCTATTCTACGCGCAACAGTCTATAACTCAGAGGATGTAATTTTAGGTTATTTAAGGTGGATCTCGTATGGCATTGCATCTTGACCTCTTACTTATTTAGTGGATCGCCGCTATAACCTTTGAGAATGCTATAATCTGGCTGCATAAACGTTCTTCAGGCCTCGTTCGCGTATTCAAGATGCAGCTTTACAAACATACTCAAAACTTTAGAAATAAATCTCCCATTGAAAACAGTAAATGCTCGCTTGCTGGCATACAGCATTGCAATCTTTGAATATTCTGCAGAAAGATTTATTTTACCTGTCATCCGAATGCCTAGTTCATTCTGTGTTTCTGCTTCTCGTAGTCACATTCCAATCAGATATTATGGTCGCGTATTAGAGATCGGATTTTGATTTTTTTGACGCAACAGGGTATATTTGGTTGAATTGAGGGACAGATGCCATCAGCGGGACCACGATTCCATTCAACAAAGATTTTCGTTGAAGTCGGCTTCGTCGGCAGCGCTGTGAATAACTTTCCATATTTTTATATAATCCGCAAGTATGATATACTAACAGCCCAACTCGTATACACAATCGTGAACGAAGAGGAGAACGAGGGTTGGTCCGGAAACTGAACTTTGCGGGACTCCACTCTCTGTGACGGTGTGCATTGATCGCTTTCCTCCTACATCGATAACTTAGGAACACCAACGAAACAATTCTAGGTCCATTTAAGAAGTTTTTCGCCAGTACCCATCACTTTCAACTTTTGAAGTAGACACTGGTGCGGAACACTTTCAAAATGCTTCTGGAAATAAATGTAGGCCACATGGTGGCCTTGAAGATGTGTTATTTTAGCCAGTTAAAAAAGAATTCTAGAGTACAGTCTACTCCTTTGGTGAATTTGAAGAGCATTATCTTATTGCCATAAGAAAATTGCATATTACAGAGAAGACAAATTTTAAGTCTTTCTAATATCCACTCACAAGAGATTTTGTTTCATGCGCCTAAGTGATCAAGAACGAACCATCTCGACGTTTCGTTATCTTATTCTGAAATGCTACTGCAGTAAAACCCTACTCTATCACCTGACCTTATTTTCTTAAACAGTTTTTATCTCCTGCCTTCTTTTCGAAAATGAAGGCCTATTGAACTCTGTATCCATTTTTAAGGTAGGAGTATTTTTCACTGCCTATCTTTCTAGTTAACCATTGATCTCTAAACATCGCTAACTGTTGACCTAGCAGGACATGTGCTGTTTTCATTATCAAGTATTTGTACATTTTATCTGCAAACATTTTCCTAACTTTATTTCGTTACTAATGTTTGTTTAGACAGTGCCTTGCCGGTGCTATCCAAATATTAATTCTAAATGCTAAATAAGGTAGGCAATGCAATCCACTGACTAGTTTACTCACCCTTTCTCCAGTAGTGTAATCATGCAAAGTCCTGGGGCACCATGGCTTAAAGCAATATTGTAGCGTTAAACGGACAAAGCTTTCGAAGATTCGACCAAAATATTTTTCGTAAAAATTCAGGAATGATGCCCTTATTGCTCCTACGATACGCAAAGCCTTAGTTTCTTCATCGGTCCAGTCAAAGGATGGGGTGAAAGGGAATGACATCCACACAGATAGGTCTCTTCTCCTGTTTACTGACCCAAGTTGGTGCCCTCCTCGAAGTGTTGATATTCAAATCTCCTCATCTTTCTGTAAATATAGCATAGCCGTATGACTTGGAATTTGCTAAAATTAAGGTTAATTAGCAACAAAGAAATTTGTTCTCCTCAATATTCCTCATCGGTTCCGTTTCTATTATTTTCTTCATTCGTTTGCAGCAAATGACGACACTAGTTGGTCTGAAGTTACTTGGTTGGGTTATCGCTAACCATTTATAGATGGTGGTTAGTTTTGCTAGCTACCATTCAGTAGGCATAATCACACGTCCGACGAACTCTCAAATGTCTTCTAGCCAGTTGGTTTGCGAGTTCACTCGGACATTTTGTGGAAATAAATAAATAAATAAATAAATTGTATATTTAAGGCTCAGAGAGCCCCATCATTTCAAGCTTAGTAGCGCGGTATAAATAAATACAAAAAGGATAATTGCTGCAATATGTGAGCAGCCATATTAACAGCAGAAATGAACAATATGGTATGCATATCTGATTCAGAACGATTTGCCATTTTTAAAGCAAAAGTCAACAATCTTTGACATATAATGTGAACTAGAAAAGAAGCAGTAAAAAAACTCCTACGGTTAAATCGGAGGCGGAGTTCGGCGAGCCACCAATTTAAAAAAAATAAGAAGAAAAAACTGCTTCATTAAAACATTTAATAACTAGCTGCAATGGGATAATATAGCAATCAGAGCTACTGTTTGTAACCACCAGTGGAGGTGAGAGAGGAGGAACTCATCGTGGACACCAGGGTCAAAACGAAGAGGGGACAGTAGAGGTCAAGAGATCATCATCGAGATGCGACCTTGCCGACTGCATAGTCCACCAATCAAAGAGGTTAAAACCATCAGAACCCGCCTTGATCATCCACTGAACCTGGAGACCATCGTCGGGGTTGCAAAAGCGGAGGAAAGTATCAAGGTTTTCAAGAGTTAACGATGCTAGTTTAAAAGGGGGGACGAAAAAGTGAATGCAAAGATTGACTCTGCAGAGGATGATGGAAATATAATAAGAGACCAATAAAATATCAAGGGAGCTGCCTCAAATACCAGATGGACCCTTTTCGAAATCCAAAAGTTGCCAGTTTGGGAAGGAAACAGACAATAAGGACTTTATATCTTCCGAAGTTAAATATTTGCGTAATTTGTTTTGAAAATAGCTAATATAGACGACAACAGTGGAAAGATTATTCTAGATGAAAGCATATTTGGAGGCAAAAAACTGAGAACTGCCATCTGAACAAGGCGATGTAGTGGACATTACATATCTTAGAGTTTTGAAAAGGGCTTATCTTATGAGTGACTCTGTGTTACTTGCATCCGTAGGTTGGCAAGCTGTCATTGTAATTCCTTATCAAAAGGAGGTTCCTCAATATACACGCACATACCGAAATTGGATAGGAACTTCGTCTTATCGAACTTACCGGTAAAATTGTTTCAAAGATAGTCTTTAAACCCAGTAATTGGGTCCCGATTAGGTTTAGTTTTTTTCGCGTAAGCAAAGAAACTTTTTGAATTTTATGTATTCCTTTAACTATTTCTGATCAAAGGTTGATTGTTTTTTTCTCAGGAGAATGCGACACCCAGTTTGATATTTCTTAGAATCATAAAGATGCTCAGATTGAGGATATCTAGTCGCACGACGAACTCGCTGAGTTAAATGTAAATGATTAATTAATCACATGTCATAATACGAATGACTACACTTCCGGACATGTTTCCTTAAAGTGGCCTCCTGTCAAACGTTCCACGAGATTAATAAGTTTGTTGGATGTCAATTATGAGGACAAAGCATTTGCGACATGCTTTAAACTTGAAGTCACTTTAAGAAACTTTATTTAAGGGAAGAAGGCTTTTGCCCTTGAGCTCCCTATTCACATGCAAAAATGTCAGTAGAATAAACGTTAACAGTATTAAACTCGGACAAATGAAAATGTAGGGTCATCGATATGTGTGGGCCAGGCGCAAGTTGATGCTGCTAACAATCTTCATTATATGTACAATGGTTTCTCAGCAAATGAGTATCTAGTTAGCATTTAAATGTGTCAACAGTTTCTGAAAGGACCACCTCGTCAAAGACTCTCTGCGAAAAGGCGTTCCGTCGGACGTCCGTGTGGACCAATTTCCTCTGCAGTTTAAAGGGATGACCCGCAGATGTTCTATCCCAGCCAATTCGAAGAAGCTAGCAAATTCTAGAGCAAATTCGCGGCATCTGCCAGTCCGGTAGGTTTGGATGAGGTCATCGCGTAGTTGCATGTAATTGAGAGAAACAAATCAAGTTCAGCCAGTCGGGCTTAGTAAAGCAGATACCTAAGGTTCTTGATTATCTTCTAAGCCGTTGCCTGCACTCGTTCCAGCTATAGATAATCCTTCTTAAACCATGGACGCCAGGCCTGGACGGTATATTCCAAGTGAGATCAAACAAATGCCCAGTAGGTTTTTCGGGAGAGTTCCTTATCAATCTGCACAAATCCACATCTGAGCGAAAATAAGACCTGTGTGGCGTGTTTGGCTGCCTTTAAACACTGTGAAGATTATTTGAGTGAGGAGTTTATTAGAACAGCCAGGTCCTTCTGTTCCTCGACAGTTGAAATGGGCTGCCCATTGAGAATTTAGTGGTAGGAATTATCCTTCTCACTGGTCCTTCTGGTATGTAGTCTTAGGGCCACACACTTTCCACCGTTAAAATTTAAGAGGCAAAGAGCAGACCAGTTGCTAAGACGGCTGCGATCTTCTTGAAGTGCGTGCCTATCGGAATCAGATCTCATGACCCTCCAAAATTTAACATCGTCTGCAAACATGATGGCTCTGTAACCCAGGTCGTCGCCAATTTAAGATAATTTATAGATGAGACGTTTGTATGGGATACTGTCAAATGCCTTCTTGAAATCAGCGTAGATGACGTTAACCCTACCATCTTCGTCCAATGCGCGAATCCAATGCTCTGTAGAGAGTAATAAACTAGAATGACATGAGCGATTCTGTCTGAAGCCATGCTGGAGCTCTGACAGTAATCAGTTTTCCTCAAGGAACTTCATGGTCACCTTCTTAATTATTGATTCCATTATTTTACAGAAAACGGAGGTAAGGCTGACAGGCCGATAATTGTTGACATTCGATCGAGGCCCACTCTTGTATATGGGGTATATATTTGCTGCCTTCCATTCGGATGGCAGCTTCCCTTTATTCAAAGGGCGAATTGAATATATGCGCTACTGGTTTGGAGAGTTTGCCAGCCAGTTCTTTCAAGACCTTTGCTGTATTATTCTTGATTCATAGTTCTTATTTGCCTGATGGATCATTTTTTGACATTATTTCGTTGTTGACCAAATTCCTCGAGATGTACTGTTGACCCTGTTTCCCTGACGATTTTTCATTTTTTTAATTTTTCTTCTTAAACTGCCTGTTAAGTTCTTCTAATCACCAGGCAGGGCGACTAGTCTTCTTTTGCACCTTAACTTGAAAAAAGCGTTCAATCAGATTGAGTTAGACTGTCTTAAATGATTGCCAGTCATCCTTCGGATTCCCTTTGAGCAAGCAATCCCATTTCACGGATATCAGTTCTTCCTTCATCGCATTAAATCGGCCTTCAATATATTTCAGTTGCCTTTCGTTCTGTTCTGGCCTGAGAATAAAGGGAGTAATCCCACAGCAGCGTATCATGGTCACTCTTACCAAGGGGGCCATAGAATACACTTCAGTAATGTTAGAGAAGTTCTTCGTCAATATTAGGTCCAGGCAATTGGCTCTCTGGGGTTCTCTCAATCTTGTTGGTATGTTAACCTTCTGTACCATAAGTTGGTTGAGAGTGCGATCCATTAACTTGCTACTGAATGAAGTTGGCGCAACGTCAAAATTCACATTTACCCAGTCTTTTGTAAGTGCTTTGAAATTTCCAGCGATAAACACTTACTGGTGACTTGCTACTTCCTTGACCATCGGCTGCCCTTGGAAGGTTTGGTGGTCTGTAGATTGCCAAGAATTTTAGGTTTTGTGAATAATCCTTTTTAATCTTTATCCAGCGAAATTAATATTCGTTCGACTGCCAAGATTCCTGTCTTAACGTATACGGACACTCCACCTCCCTGTCTTTTTTATTCGGTCTCTTCGAAAAGATCTGGTATCTATCTATCGAAACCTCGCTATCTACGCTTTTGACTTTGAGCCACGCTTCCGTCATGGCAATGACATCGGGGGTTCGGTCTGCGACTAGTGCCTTTAGTTCGTCTCTTTTCGAAAGGAGACTCTGCGCATTGGTATAAAACCTCTCAATATAGACTTCTGCTCCTTTCGTGCGATTGAATGCTCGAGTCTGTCAATGCTTTCCGAGACAAACTGATGTCATTAGCTGGTGGTTAATTACCAACAAGACTCATAAATACGTATCCTCTGGCTATGCGCAAGGTCTCCCAATTTAATGATTTCTATACCCATTATCTAAAAAGCAGCTATTTTATATTGTTAAAACTTATTTAAAAAATTAAGGATAATTGGACATTTTCAAATGTTTTTGGATAGCGTCTTTATTTTTATATATAATTTTATGATTGTTAAACAATTTGCTTTAAAACTAACTTTGAAAACTTATTATTTTTTATCTCAGTCTGTTAGTAGTATATTTATTCCGTTTTTAACATCATTTATACTCTACGTAATTCAAATGCGCAACGAGCCACTCGCTCTAGGTTTTGATATAGCTTTATGAAACGAATAATACTAACTGTTTCATACAGCTAGCTCAAACATAATCAACACTATGTTATAAAATACAAATATGAAAACTGTAGGACTGCACTGAAAGTTTCTTACCGTTGAACTCTTCTTGCTCCTAATGTATTTTCACCTTTTTTAGCAATCCGTCAACTAAGTCTAATTAGTCGGCAGACCCCACACCGGAATCGACTGCGCTCGCATCTGATTGGAAGTACCTATCCCTTTGAATCGACCGCAGACGTTTCTACCTATGTCGAGTGAATACTCTCGAACATGAATAAGAGTCTAGTCTTGACTCTAACCATTCTTAACCTGATACATTGATCCTTCATTCTGTAAAGCTGTTATAACTTCACATTTTGCTATTTCTAAACCTTGGAAAACAGGTTTTTTACATAAAATAAACTCGTCATTTCGAACACTGCTATTTAAGCAAACAATCAAACCAAAGCTAAAGTGGTTGATGAAAAGAGGCGTTTGTTTTAGGTTTTTTCCTGTGTTGTAAGGATTTGATGGCGCCCAAACAATGCCAAATCAATAAACCTATTTTTTTTAATGTTCATCCCGCCCAGGCTGAGTTCCAATTAATGGTCGTCCACCGAGTTCTGTAGGGCTTTCCTGTTGTTAAACGAGCTCTGTACAGTTGGGTACTTCGTATTTAGTGTCCTCCATCTTGGCGAGGACCCGCCTTGATTATGTACGGGTCTGCCACAAGAAAGATCTCTTCATCGCTTTTATATCCCTGTCCTTCATTTTAAGCCATTTTTCTCCCTGTCTGGTTCTCTTCTTCAGTTCTACTCTCAGCATCCTCATTTTGTGCTTCTCCATTGGTTCATAATCCGGTTGAAAAAACATCCCTGTGTGAGCTACGGAGAGCCATTCTCCGTTCTAGGCGGCATGAAGCCTGAACATTGTTTTCAAGAATGATTTTAAGAGACCTGGGTGATGATAGTTCCTGTGAAACATCCGCTTTCCCTAAACGAAATGCTTTATGCACGGTAACGCATTCACAATCTTGAAGAATCGAACATGCGTATTCTCGGTAAAGACTACCCTTTCCTTTTGCAATCAGGGATGTGGACTCAGGAGCCCCTTTTCTAACAAGACTGTGTTTTCAGTCGAAATGTCTGTTCGGTGAATTTGAGTTCTGATTTGTTGATAGAGCATCAGTTATCAGGAAGAATTCTATTCTGGTTGATTATGTTATTTGCGTCAGTACGAGCAACGATTCCTAAAGTTAATGGTGAAACCCTTTTAGAAAGTTTGCCAATTTTTCCGGCACTTCCTCCTTATAACCAACAGAGGATTCCGGTTTAGCATCTATCGGTAAGAAAGAACTTTTTTCGGAGTTCAAACCCATTTTTGTGAAAGCATTTTGATCCTTTTCGACTTTGAATTCTTCAACTCCGGTCCTTCAAATTTGACGATGTTTTCAACTTCGCCCTTTTTATATCATCCAGCAAAGATGCCGCATATTTTGTGTATCGAGAACATAACTGCTTCTGTCTGAGCTGGATCACAGGAATAAGGTGCGTGAGCTGGTTTGATCTCCTTTTCGAAGGAAGAAAATGTCTACTGATTTACTTAGCTCTGTAGACGCAATGTCTTTAAGGTCTACATTAGGTATTCTTGGGAAAGCTATATTTGCATACGTAATTTCTTTGGTTGGAATTCTCGGAGATTTAAAAGGATATGCAGGGGTTGAAAATTGAGATAGAGAAGTTGAAGAAACTCCTCGTAATTTACCCACAGAGAAGCAGTCCGTAAGGATGGAATGTGTGGGTGACAAACGCACCTATGCATACACAGGTTTCTCAGCCATCACATCCAATAAAGAAGATGACACTGCATCTACAGGGCCTTTAAACAGTTTCTATTATGGAAAGAGGGTGACCGGCAGGAATTCCAGAAAATAAAGAAGCGTCTCAGGGCATCCCAAAAAGACAGATTAAACCAGAGCGTCTGTTCGACCTAAGCAAATGCCAAACAAAAACTGCGCTGTCGAAGGTCGCAACCGATCAAAGAGCGCTATTATGCACAGAACTGGGCGTTATTTCTGCATCTGCATCGCCAGCAAACAGTCGCAGAGCGCTACATCTGATAAAGCACCACACCATTAGAAATAAACGCGAAACCGATGGAGGTAAATGTTTCAATATTCAAGGGCTCCCTGTATCAAATGCAATCACTCCCAAGAAACGACGTTCGGAAGAGGAACGTAGTACGTCATTCAAATATTATGGTCCCAGTACCCCAAAATCGGACGAAAATAACTCTCATGTTGAAGTGCTGGCATCCATGAGAAACGCCACCTCTGTGAACTACCACGCTAGTGAAGGCGGGGAAATCATGAGCTCACCCATAAATCGTAAGCAAAATATTGTAATACGGGGTGTCCCGGAATCCATATCATCCATTCCAAAGGAACGAGTGACACACGATCTAGATCTTCTTCATAAATATGCGAGTGCAGTCATAAAGAACGGGGAAATTTTCCCCGAACAAAAAGCTTTCCGACTAGGCAAAGTAGACACCAGCTGTGTCATGAGAACATCCCCAAGGCCTCTAAAAATTATTTTAGAAAACGAAATCCAGGCAGTACTTCTGTCAGAAGGAAGAAAGACCTTACGGAAATCGCACAAACTACTGTTTTTTTGATCCAGACTACGAGCCGAGGGAACAGCTAAAAATGAGGGAACTAAAGAGAGAAATAAGGGAGAGAATTGGGAGAGGGGAGAGAGGACTAAATATCAAAGATGGTCAAATATTCTAAATCCAGGTCTCTTTCCTTTGGCCAAAACCTGTAACAATGAGGGCTGGGTCTCTCTGACGAAACGAGCACGAAAGTTCCTCTCCGCAAGTGACGGAATATTGTTTCAACAAGCTAGATGGACATAGAAACGTAGCGGATACAAGTAAACCAGACATTATGGCTTTCACTGAAACGTGGCTTTCCGTAGACATTGCTAATTCCGACATATCACTCGGAGGATATAAGCTCTTCAGGAGAGAATGGCTAAGTCGAGTAGGAGTGATAAGTTAGGTTAATCACAATCTGACCGCTATTGCTGGCGAACATATTTCATTGCGTGATGTGGAACTCTTAAGCATTACTGTATCAGCTAAGTATTCCAGACCACTGATGATATCGGTTGAGAATCGTTCACCTTATCAGACTTCCGATGATTTGATTTGTTAGTATATTCATTCTGAGAATATTTTGGCCGTGTGAGACCATTTTTGAGTCTTCTGATCCAGACGGGTTGAAGACCATATCTATTGTATAGTTCCATGTATCAGCCTTAAATGCCATCTTATTTGGATAAGGATCTCGTAAAGCATCTTTGAATGGCTTCTAGTTTCTTTAAGCCATCTGATGCCATTATGCCAAAGAAAATTAAGCAGTAATCCAGGAGAGGTAAAACGTACATTTTATATAGTCGTGTCTTTAGGGCAGGTGAGGAGAAATTTTACAAATGAATCCGCAAAGTCTAGTGGCTTTTGGTGATAGTTTATTTAACGTGGGAAGATAAATCAAGAGTATTTGTATAGCTAAGACCTAAGTCTTTTATTGATGTTGTCTCGGTTATTTCCTGATTATTGAAAATTATGGCAGGAAGTTTTTGTGGACCAAAAATCAGGAGATGACATTTACTTGGAGAGAATGGCATTTGCCATAGAGTACTCCATTCGCTTAGTTTTTTAAGATCATTTTCAATCGTTCTATGCATACTGGCTACTGTATGCTTGTTATATGCATTTGCAAGTTTTTAGTCGTTCACATATAAAAATGTTTTAGCTGACGTTGATATAGAGGATAAATCTTGAATGGATATAAGAAATAGTAGGGGACCTAGAATAGTCCCCTGAAGTACTCCACTACTACTAGGAAATAGTTCTGAGACCACGTTTCGAATTTGTACTACCTGATATCGGTTTTGAAGGTAAGGTTTTAGAAATTCGAAAAGAGGAGACCCAATCCCATGACTTATAAGCTTCAATAGAAGCCTTTGATAGGGGACTTTATTGAACGCTTTTTTTAGGTCAAGGTAAATCGTAGCTACCGTGTTTCCGTCATCTCTGTTACTTGAAACGAATTCAACGAAGGTAAGATGGCAGGACTGACGTGACTTTTTAGGTAAGAAAGCGTGCTGAGAGGAAGGTATGAGGTACGTGTTTGTTAGATTATTAAGCATTTGGTTCGAAATTATTTTTTCTAGGATTTTTACTATTACCGCTGTTCGGTGAACACCACGATAGCTTTGTGTATCAGATTGGTTCCCGTTTTTAAAGATTGGTGTAATGCTAGAGTATTTCCAGATTTCTGGATACATACCATTCGATTGGAGTAAGGAGAATAGACTAGACAGCAGTATTGGAGCATATATCATATGCTTCAGTATGCAAGGTGGGATTTTATCTGTTCCATAAGAGGTGGAATAAGAAAGTTGTCTGATTGCTTTTTTTGACGGTTTATTCTCTAAAACAGATCTCATAGAGGGTAAATGCTGTCATTTCTGTTGGTTGGGGTATCGGCTCCTCCTAAACTGTAAAGTTGGTTGAGAATTACTTATTGAATAAATTTTTTATTTGGTTATCGTCCGTTATTACTTGTCCTGCGTCATCAATCATGAGTTGAGGACCTGGTTTTCGATTAGTGTTCATTTGTTTCCGAAAGATCTAGGCTGCTTTTTCGGAGAACTCTTTGGCCCGGCGTTCCGCTGCTATGTTTTCGTTTGCTTCCATTTTTTCACCTAGGTCATGAATTTCTCTAATTCGTCTGAGTGTGGATAAATAACTAACTGAGGGATCATTAAGTTGTTTTTTTAGGTTTTTTAGTCTCTTGAAAAGGAAGTTAGGAATTTGTGACTTATACGGTGATCTCTCATCTATTAATGTATCTCGAATTATAAAAAGGGAAGAGTATAAAAGGTTAACAGTTTCCGTCACGAATGTCGTTAGAAGATATGAACTCCAGTCTGGTGACCTTAAATAGCTGTTCATATAGTCAATGTCGAGTTTTTTTGGATTTATGTAAAATGTAACTAGAATCAGATGTTTCCTTTTTATGTTTAGAGGGAGCATTGTTATTATTGCCTTATGATCACTTTCAAAGGTTATGCTGTCATAATGCGTATGTAGGGGCCAGATATCATTTGCGAGAATAATGTCTAGTATATTGTTCCCTCGGGTCGGTTTATTGATTATTTGTGTCCATTTACGGAACACAATTGATGATAGCAGTTCATCATGTCTGGTGGGAGCTGATAGTTTAGCCCAGTTTATTTCAGGCCGGTTTATATCGCCTGCAATTATTTTATATTCAAATTGAATATTTGCTATGGTATTTATTAGATTGGTTAGGCCATTTGCATCATAACTACATTCTGGAGGAGTGAAGAGACATCCGATAAGTATATTTTTTGCGACAGGGATTTTACTGTGGCAAAGCATGCTTCGCCAGGGATAGTTTCGTGTGAAACATCGAAACCACTTTGTTCAATGGTAGTTTTGATGTATATCATACAGCCAACGCCTCGTTTATTACTGCTGTCTTGTCGATAGAAATTTTAGTTTCGGGACAAATAGCGAAGTGTTCGATGTTAATTCATTTTCCCATGTTTCCGTTAAACAAACTATATCGGGATTATAGGCTTCAACGAATAAATAAATAAATAAATAAATTGTATATTTAAGGCCCAGAGAGCCCCGTCATTTCAAACTTAGTATCGCGGTATAAATAAATACAAAGTGGATAATTGCTGCACTATGTGAGCAGCAATATTAACAGCAGAAATGAACAATATGGTAGGCATATCCCGATTCAGAGCGATTTGCCATTTTTAAAACAATAGTCAACAATCTTTAACATAAACGGTGAACTATAAAAGAAGCAGTAAAAAAACTCCTAGGTTAAATCGGAGGCGGAGTTCAGCGAGCCGCCAATTTAAAAAAAAATAGGAGAAAAAACTGCTTCACTAAAAAATTAATAGCTAGATGCAATGTCCTAAGTTGTGGTAATTTATGTACTATCGATCTCGCATTAATAAGGGCGATACTTAGGATGTCGGATAGGGAAGAGGACAGCTGTTGTGCAAAAATTGATTTCTAAAACTGTTTTGACTGTGCGATGGGCTAATAGAAGGGAAGTGTGTAACTGTTGGAAGGTATGGTGATGTGTATGGCGAGAAATGAGTGAATGGGTAAGAGTGTATTTGTTGATTGTGTGCATGGGTTAAAGTGTATGGGTTGTGTGTAGGTGTTAGAGAGCATGGGTTGGTTGTAGAGGTTATGCCCAATATGGGGGGGAGGATTTACTGGGCGGTTATTGTAAATACCTGGGGTTATTTTTGGGAAGTTTTGCCGACCTAGGTAACTGGTTTGGTTGCCATTAGTTGCTACTAAGTTTGAAAGGTTAGCGTGCGTTGGTTTACTCCTATGCCATGCATTTGGATTTGAGTGAGTTGAGGTGTTAGTAAAAGAGCTTATTCGTGTCTTATGAGACTTTGCAGAGTTTGGAGCAATCACATTTCTTGGGTTGACATTTTTTGGGCTTTTTAGTAGTAATGGTGTGCTCAATAAAGCTTTTTATATAGGAATACTAACTGGGAGACAAATTGGGCTGTCTATTGAGTTTGAAGGGATTAACACGTAAGTCAAAGGATTTGTATGAGTTGCTAGGTCAAAAATTTCTGTTACTGGTTGTTTTGTTGGCGGAGTAGTAGTAACGCTTATATTACTATCTAATATTGCGATATGACTGGATCCATAATTTGTGTCATAAAGCTGTTCCAGAGAGGTTTTAGCATTTTGAGGTGCTCGTTTCGTTTGATTCTGACATCCTCTCCTAACTGCTGAAACAGTTATTCGATTAGTATTATGAGTGTCAGAATAACAATTAGATAAACTTGCCAAAGATTTGGCTGATGAGACACTATAATAATAATAGTTGTATTTAATGCAGGTTTTGAAGGCATTTTTAGATGAAATATTCAGTGGGTAGAGGCTGGCAGTGAAAAAAAACTCCTGAATATATATCATTATAAATGTTTTTCCTATCTTTATGTTATTCAGGAGAAAAAATTGCCGCCTGTAAGGATGATAGCAATTCAGATCAGGGAAGGGCTAACACAATTGCAGTCTGTATGCAGTCTCTCTGTCTTTCCTAGGAACCGGGATTCTGCCCCAGGCAAGAAAGCATCCGTGTACGGTTGCTCACTGTCTGCCGAAGAAGTCAACGGGTGCAGGCTGCTGAGACGGTGCCGTATCCCTCAAGGTAACACCTGGGATCAAGTTCAGATGCCGCGCACTCCGTCGAACAGGAAAACAGATTTTATTGTGTCGGTGCCCAGAATTCTTGGAAACTGTTCTGAGTGTTTATTATTTTGCTCTAACTGACTTATACGCTTTGTATTATAGTTGGTAGTGTTGGAAGTGCCTGCTTGAGGTTCCACTGAGGAGACGGTATGATTAACATCTGGTTTGAGCTGTGTGGCTTTGGTCTTAAGTTCACGTCTTTGCATAGGTGTGAGGTCTGGACCTATGAATGCTTTTTTAGTGAGCAGAGTTCGTTTTACTTCAGGGTTTTGTAGAAATAGATTGGCTTCGGTTTGTGAATAGAAAGTCACTAACACTGGCTTATTTTTGCTTCTTGAGTTTAGCCTTTTGGTGGAAGCTATGGGGATGTTCAGCCCACACGAGCGTATGAGTTGTTGGATTGATGGTGTTGGGCTTACCGAGTGCGGGATATTTCGAATAATGACATTAAACTTGCGTTTGGACCTATCAGCTACCTCTGATGAGACTACGTGTATGATCGGTTATATTTGTGGTACACTTGTTAAGCTGTTTGCAAAAGATTTTGAGTCTAATAATGAGTTGAGCAACGTGAATAGATTTTCATATTTGTCGATAAAGTTTTGCAAACGTAAAATAGCAGAGAGATCTAGTTTATCGATATTTTATTTTGCATCCGTCATATTTCTGGTATATGAATACGTGAGGATATAGACAGTTTGAAGCCACAAATTTGGAGCTAGGGTACAGAATCACACTTCTTATAAATTAAGATTACAATTGAGCGGGAAAATATCTCAATATCTTCAAATAATACACAATTTAAACTTATCTTGGAGTTGAGGATTTTAAGCGATTGTGCACAGTTGGGCACAGCTATTATTTCTCATTTCAGTGTTGTGGATCAGGTATTCGGTACTAGCAGCAGGAGATTTAGGTCGTAGAAATTCGCGGTTAACCGATTAAACTGGATAAAGAGTTTCTTGTCTTTCAGAGTACAGAGACATATTGTTGAAACTCTTGATCAGAATGGGCAAAATTGGAAACTGCTGTCCCACAGAATTTTGCTTTGGATCCGCTACTCTTCCTAATCTACGTGAATGACTCTCTAAATGACTTAGATTGTGAAGCTTTCATTTTCGCTGATGATATAAAAATATGGACTAAAGTCAGCTACACTGACGACACAGAAGGGTTACAAGTGAATATTGACAAACTACTTGCCAGGTTTGCAAGGTTGCTTCTTAAGTTTAATGTATCCATGTGTGTGATCCTGCACATAAGCGCTGGTCAACAAGTATCTCAGAAGCACCTGTTCTTTATTACTGGAACTCCTTTAAAAGAGGTCGAAACACACAAATATTTGGGTATGCGAAAAATTGCTAATTTGCTGCCCCCAGCAGTCCAGAAGGCAGTATGTACGCTGCATTCGATCAGAATTGTTTTTTAAAATATTCACATCTGATCTCTTCGGAGACGACATTTATATTATGGAATACCAGCCTGGATACCGTGGACGAAGAAAGATTTGACCTCCTTGAACAGGTGCAACAGAGAGCAACGAAGATGGTCAACGGTCTTCAGGCTTTAACGTACCAAGACAGATTGAAAAAGCTTAAATTGTTTCTTTTTTCTTAGGGGCACTTACGGTGTAGTCCGCTCTGGACATTATGGGTTATCTGGGGCATGACTCCTCCATGAGAGTGGAGGATACTTCGAGTTTGCCTGCACAAACTTACCTGCGTGGTCATCCTTCCAAGGTCAATAGAGAAGGCGTGCGATTGGCCCTCAGAAAGTTTTTCTTCTGCCAACGAGTGGTACGACCCTGGATCTCATTACCAAGCGAGACGGTTACCACTGATAGCATTTCTGATTTTAAAAGAAGGCTTGATGACATAAAATTTGAAAAAAGACGACTCTCAAAAGAGGAGTACTTTAAACCAGCCTTTCAAAATCATTTCTGCTCTACTTTTCTTCCACAATGTTTCGCCGGCAACCGTGAAAACGTATTATTAGATATGTTATGTTTTGACTTAAGAACATCTTAAATGTCCACAATTTTATATTGACTGTGCATATGCAATGATAACCATTCATTGTTTGAATTTGGTTTCGAATTTCAAGTCCCTCGAGCCTACGAGGTTTTAGTCTCTACCCCCGTGTAGAAGACACCGGGCTGGAAAATTATTAAAGAATATTCTATATATTCCCTTGAGTTCGTAAATTGCGACTTGGACGTAAGGATTACGAGGCTTGAAAAAAAACAAAAATTCTACTGCCGAGGATTCTTCCCTGCCGCAGGATTGATCTCAACTGGAATTGATAGCCTCGATCTTTGCTGATTTCTGTAACTCACGCTGGTTGTATGCTCCCTGCATCTGCTTTCAATCGCGGAAGGGGCTCAAACCAAATACTGAGTCCTTATATTTTCATATTCTAATTGTTGAATATGCTAATGGACTCTCTGTAAATTTTGTGGCAATTCTAACATTCAAAACTCAAGTTCCTTTAGTTTATTGTCACAAAAAATTGGTCCACGACCTAGTTTTGAATCTGCACCACAAAATTGCTTGGGACCGTCTATCGGCGCCTCTACCCACTCGGCCATATTGGCTGGGAAGCTTGTTAAGCAAGTAAATGGACAGGTAGAAAACAATTGTAACTATCGTTATTCTGCTATTTGTTCACCTCCCGCTAAACAGGGTAAAAGGTTAGTAAGCTTAACTAATGTAGCTTACGAAGACGAAACTTGTATGGGGTGTTTCAGCCTCCAGCAGAAATTCTCAGGGATGGAGCAGGAAATAAGCAATCTAAGACAAGAAAAATAATCTATATCTTGCCCAACTGTTAAAAAAGCTCCTGTACGTAATAAACCTACCACAAAGAAAAAATTAGCATTCATATATAGCTTCTTCAAGCTTACATACAAGTCACAACAAGAACTGTAAGCTGCAAGAGTGACGTCAGAAAATAAGGTATTTATGATACTACTAACTATATTTGAGTAAGATTTATTTGGTTGTAATTTTCTTCTGAGGTCTTGCACTCTCCCATAATTCCCATGCCAGGGTCCTCAAGGTCTTCGCTGCTTAATTATTTGCACAGCTTGGTGATACCGTGAGTGTTCGCATCAGCTGGACCGGCGGCCATCGTCCATGAGGTGTATGAACGTTCTCCCTTAGTTCGAACCGCAATGGACTGAGGATGATCTGGGCATAAATTTCCGCCTTTAAAATCCCTCAACGGACTATGCAATCAGCAAGGCAGCATCTTACTGATTCAGGTGATCTCCGCAATGCCCCCGTTGGACCCCCCCCCCAAGGGCGACAGTTTTTTTCTCCTAAAATCACCGGGAGTTTTTTTCGCTGTCTGCTCTTTTTCAACTATGTTCCACTATGTTGGCCTCGCCAACATATCGAGATACTAGTTTTTGATACCATAATTCGCATGTACAAAATAGGGAATTCAAAGGTGACTCACCTACATCTGCCTCAAATATATGATCTACTGACTGATATACTGATATACATTAAACATATCGCGATTGCTGAACCCGGTTAACCAGAGGAATTTTCCCTACTTCCGAAGGGAGCCCCATCTAGTCCTTGCTCAAACTCCACCAGTTCTTAGTTCGGGTAGCATCAGCACTCATCTGGCTTTACCGCCCATTGCTACATCACTGGTAGACGTTGCACCAACATGCAATGTTGAAGAGGTTGGCGAATTTGTAAAGCCAAATAGAAAAAGGTATAAGAATAACAACTCGTGCAGGGATTTGGCTCCAGCCTGCCCAACACCCAGCTCATCTGGAACTATCGGGCCAAGTGTATTGGTTACAACAGTTCTCACTCAGCTGAAAGATCTGAGTTACAAACGGGCCCTCGATTGAGTCGAAAACATGATGTAGTCATTAAAGGGGTCACGGAGTCAGCTTCAATTATTCCAAAGGAGCGAGTTAAACATGACTTGGATCTCCTTTAATTAATAATAATAATAATAGTATTTAATGCCAGTTTACAGGCATTGTCAGATAAAATATTCAGTGGGTAGAGGCTGGCAGTGAAAAAAACTCCTGAATATATATCATTATAAGTGTTTTTCCTATCTTTATGTTATTCAGGAGAAAAAACTGCCACCTGTAAGGATGATAGCAATTCAGATCAGGGAAGGGCTAACACAATTGCAGTCTGCATGCAGTCTCTCTGTCTTTGCTAGGAACCGGGATTCTGCCCCAGGCAAGAAAGCATCCGTGTACGGTTGCTCACTGTCTGCCGAAGAAGTCAACGGGTGCAGGCTGCTGAGACGGTGCCGTATCCCTCAAGGTAACACCTGGGATCGGGTTCAGATGCCGCGCACTCCGTCGAACAGGAAAACAGATTTTACTGTGTCGGTGCCCAGAATTCTTGGAAACTGTTCTGAATGCAAAAAAACTAGTAATAGTTATCTTAAACAAAGAATAACTCCGCTGGATTTTTATATAATGGGGAAGTTTATTCCACATGGCCATGGCGTTTACCGAAAAGAACTGTCAATACTTAACTGTGCGAGCTAATGGAAGAAATAAAAAGACATTGGGATGACTGCTGCGCCGAGGATGTTCAAGCTGCCTCACAGTGGTAAGGGGATTAAATGTACGACTATTCAAATGCTTAAACAGCAAAAAGAGTCCCTTCTGCACTCGGCGAAACCATAAGGGATCAATGTTTACAAACTCACAGCGTTCTTAATACGACAGATTACGGTGGTCCAACGATGAAATTCTTTTCGTGAAGAAGTGTTGGACTGATTCTATTTTCTTCCGTTCACTAGCGTGCAGAAGGCTAAATAGAAACGAGCAGTAATCCAGGCCAGTTCTAACGTACATTTTATAAAGGCGGAGTCTAATATCAATAGTTTTAAAATTTCGGAGTATAAACACGGCAGTTCTGCGTGCTTTGGAGACAATCAGGGTGCAATTGTATGCAAAAGCGATGCTAAAGGATGGCGAGTCCATCCACATTCTCATGGCATATAGAATAGGGAAGGATCTGTCAGCACCTGCATAAAATCCTGGACCAAGACCTCTTAAAATCTTGGAAAACGAAGCACATCTTGGACAAAAATATATATATTAAATAGGTTTATTGATTTGGCCCTGCTTGGGCGCCATCAAATCCCTAAGAACACAGGAAAAAAACCTAAAAACAAACTCCTCTTTTTAAGCAAACCACTTGAGCTTTGGTTTGATTGTTTTGCTTAAATAGCAGTGTTCGAAATGACGAGTTTATTTTTATGTAAAAACCTGTTTTTCCAAGGTTTAGAAATAGCAAAAATGTGAAGTTATAACAGCTTTACAGAATGGGGATGAATTTATCAGGGTAAGAATGGTAAGAGTCAAGACTAGTCTGTTATTTACGTTCGAGAGTATTCATTCGACACAGGTAGAAACTTCTGCAGTCGATTCGAAGGGATAAGTACTTCCAATCAGATGCGAGCGCAGTCGATTCCTGTGTAGGGTCTGCCGACTAATTATACTTAGTAGACTGATTGCTAATATATATATATATATATATATATATATATATATATATATATATATATATATATATATATATATATATATATATATATATATATATATATATATATATCATCAAGGAAATAATTTCTGAAATTATAAAGTGCAGGAGTGCATGGAGTTAGATGATTCGGACATGACTTTTTTTCATTGAAATTTCGGGTCTGACCATAAAAAATGTCATGTCGGAATCATCTGACTCCATGTCCTGCACTTAATAATTTCAGAAATTATTTCCTTGATTATTCTCTGGAGTCCATATACCAGAAACCGCATAGAGAACGCTGGGGTACCCACTGAGGAGCCGAACCCCTCGTTGCTGCGTCACGCAGCAGCAGAAACATCGGCGAAACACGTATCTGGGCTTTTAGCTAGAAACTATGTCGGAAGTACGGTATAATATATGTACCATAAATATATATATATATATATATATGAGAAGAAAAGGCGATCTCAGGGACTATAGGCGTATTGTCCTGACGTTTCAAAAGCATACAAGCTTCCATCGTCGGAGGTGAGTATCGTACCGCGTCTCACAGTTTTTATAGGGGGTGATAGCCAGTTTGTAACACAGGGTTGATTGTACGGGTTTACCTTAACAGTGTGCGCTATAGGAGGACGGGGTGGGGGAGTCCTTAGTTGGCTTTGGCGTTCTTTACTGGCATACACACAGGAATCATCTCTGTAGCCACCGGGGTGAAGAAGGGGAGGAGGAAATCGCTGTCAGTTCACATGTCTCTCGTTGAGGGGGCGGCCATTGTCTGGGTCCGCATTGACCTTAATTGGCGCCCTGGGTCGATAGTCATGTTTGTGTCCTGAGTGCATGTCTCGTCGTCTGTCGGGGTAGTAATTGATGCGGCGGTAATCATGACTGCGCCTTCGTCGGCCCCGAATTGTGGCGTGGTTAGGTGCATATCCGTCCTAGGTTCTCCCGCGGTGGAATTCACGTTTGGCCTAATTCCGTGCTTGCTCTTACTTTCGATGAGCTGCGCCCGGATGGCTTGGTAGGCTGCCGGAAAGGCGACACAACGGTTGATCGATGTAGGCTCCGTGTGCCAGGCTTCGATTGTTTCCCTGGTTACGCGGTCATTTCCTCGACCCAGGATTTGGGCGTTTTGGAAGGTGAACGTGTGCCCAGAGTTTGCACAGTGTTCCGCCACCAGGGACAATGGGTCCATTCTCCTCACTGCCCGCACGTGTTCGGTAACACGGGTCTGCAACCGCTTCCCTGTCTCTCCGACGTAGTTAACTTCACAGGAGTGACATTGGATCCGGTAGATGATGTTTGACATCTCACCTCGTGGAAGGGGGGCTTTCGGTCTCATAACTAGATTCCGAATGGTTGAATCCGGTCGATGGGCAATTCCGATCCCCAGCGGTCTGAGGAGGCGGGAAACTGCCTCAGAGACGCCGTCAATGTATGGCAGTGCACGCCAGACTTTTTTGGCTGTTCTGTTACCAGATTTTTGTCTTGGTTTCGCCAGCCTGCTGCGCTCGGATGAAGTTACGAGGGTATCCGTTGGCCATGAAAAAGGCGCTGGAGGTAGCGGAGTTCTGCCCTTTTGTCGTCCGACTCGCTGCAATGTGTTTCTGCCCTTCTGTTGCGAGTTCGCACATAGCTGCGTTTGTGGCACAACGGGTGCTTACTGTGGTAACTTAAGATTTGGCGTGTGTTGGTCGCCTTCCTATAAACTGTAGTTTTTATGTGCCCGTTGTTAATTTCGGCCACCATTGTGAATTGGATGTCCGGGAAGACGGAATTCAGGACGCTATGGAATTCTTCGATCATTTCTTGTTTGATGATGACGAAGGTATCGTCAACGTGTCGAGTCCAAAACGTTGGCCTGTATTTTTCGAAAACCAGAGTCTCAAGCTTTTGGAGAACCGCCTCAGCGATGAAGCCCTAGAGCGGCGATCCCATTGGCGTCCCTCTGATCTGCTCGTACATTGTCCCCTCGAAGGTGAAGTACGTCTTCAGACAGAATTTTAAGAGTTGGACAAGATGTCCCCGCTTCACCGACTCGCCTGCATCATTGTACTGCTTCTCAAGCAATTCGCTTACCGTTTTGACTGCTACGTCCTGCGAAATTGAAGTGAAGAGAGAGGTGACATCAAATGACACCATGACCTCGTTTGCGGTGAGTCGCATCCCCTTGAGCCTTTCCAGTAACTGAGTAGCTGAAGTGACCGTTGTGGCTGCGCCCGAGGTGAGAGACTTCAGGTGTCGGAACAACCATTTAGCCTGATTGAATGTTGGTGCACCACGCAATGACACAATTGGACGGAGGGGAATATCGGCCTTTTGTATTTTTGGTAATCCTTAGAACCTTGCTGCGGCCGCATCAGATGGTTTTACAGCCAGTCTTACCGACTTACTTATTACTTTGTTTGTCTGCATATTGGCAAGCGTTTTGTCTAGCTGCATCATCAGCTTCTTCATCGGTTCACCATCGCATCGAAGATAGGCCTGTCGGTCTTCCAGCAGGTTGTTGGCCTTCTGAATATAGTCGGTCTTATCCAAGACGTCTGTAGAACGTCCTTTGTCCGCTGGTAGTATCACAATACTCGTGTCAGCTCTCAGTCTCTTGACAGCATCCTGCTCCACTCTGGTAATAATTGTGAGTGGTTTATGCGCCATTACCAAGGCGGTTACTTGTTGCCGAACAAGGTGTTTTGTTTCATCGGATTCCCCGGTTTGTTTGAGAATTGCTTCGACTGTGGTAACGAGGTTAACCGGATCGGCGCCTGTGGTATTGAAGCAAGCCTCATGACTCAGAACATTCAGTTGTCCAGGCGTCAACTCTTTAGAGGACAGATTGTGGACTAGGACATCAGTCTCTTCCTCAGGTGAGTGGCTTATATTTCGCAGCTTATCCGCCAGATCCGCATCTCGTTTTGCCCGTAATTCTCTGGCTCGTCTACTTATCACATGTCGCAAAAGTGTAGTTCCGTCTTCGCCAATGAGTTCAGCGCACTTTGCAGCCCGCTTGGCTCAAAACCCGGTTATATTTCCGCAATCGAAGATGAAGTCCTGCAGGAGCGCCCGTGTCATTCGCCTGCCGTGTTGCATCACCCACCGTTTGGCTGAGACTTGTGTTTCACCTGTGGCCTGTAAGACCAAGCTCTTCGGAAGCACGTAGTTGTCAAGGCATCTGT
>WEDG01006286.1:0-59411 GCA_017591395.1 Schistocephalus solidus | reverse complement strand
CGCCTTGACAAGGGAACAAATAGTCCACCAGAGGGCGACTTAATTATCCTTCTGCGCGCTTCCTGCGATTCTAGACTTTCCACTCTGGAGGACCTCCTAGACGCTGTAAATCTACCCATTCACAGTGGACCTGAGGTTCTGTGGAGCAGGGTCGCCAAATCGAAACTCTACCTCCTCAACGGTGTCAGGTGTTGCGCATTTGTTGAAAAGCCCTCCTTCTGTGGATGGTTGGGTAAGATGGTGACATTCTGCGACTTTGTTGGCGACTTGAGTATCCTCTGCGAGGAGGTGTTCGTGGACCGGGTCAAACACTGGGCCCTGCACTGGACGGAGCTGATGGGTGTCAACTTTGAGGTTCCGGTTCCCGATCCGCAGAGTCGCGACTACTCCAGTCACGCCTATCGTCCTCTGTTGAAGATTTTGCGCAACCTCAGAGTACCTGATAGTTCCCAGCGCGACGGCTGGAATGCAGCACTGCTTGAAGAGGAGTATATACAGACGATCTTGACGGGTCCCGGAGACCGCAGTCATCACTGAGGCAGCGTGTTTCACTTCTTCTTCTTCCGCATTTCTGTCCGAACTCTTTGCATTTTCTTTTTTTTTGAACGAGCTTTATTTTGTCCTTCATTTATTTACATTGGTTAAATCTTCCATACAGCAGTGGTTTCTTACGAGCAGCATATGAGTGAATAGTCTTTTTATCGATCAGGTCCGTAAGGTACTCTCTCAAGTGTAGTTTTTGAAGGTCCTTAACAGTTGGGTCTTATTTGCACCTCTAATGGACCCAAATTTGCCGAATTGGGTCAAGGAGAAAGAGATAAGTTCACGGAGGTTGACGGAGTGATCTTGGGACATATGAAGTAGCCGCATTGCCAAGCAGCGTTAGCAGACCACGTCGTGGTTATCGGGATGGCGCGAAGGACACAGAATGGGGTATTTATGTTGCGCAGAGCCCGGTCGCAGCCGATCCCATGACGGGTGCTGACGGTAAGAATGCATGACTGTGGTGTCGTCTGCTGTCATGGGCTTTTTGCAGCATGCTCGGTTATTTACAAGAGGTCTCTATTGCATAACACAAGGTAAAAGGGCTGTTTCTGTCCGAGATTTGTGTGTACGTATCACAACATCTTGAGGTATCAAGGAAGACCGTAGCCGAAACAACCTGCAGCTCCCGTTCCGTACAAGACGGAAAGAAATTGGACGCTAGGTGGGAGGATAGTTTATTCTGGAGAGAACTACTGGAGAAGAGGTTGGTAGTCGGACGGGGTTGTGAGACGAGGGTGACGGATTATTACCAGTGACTGCCCTCACCGACGAAACGGTTCACGAGTTTAACTTCGCAGCCATGAAGATAATCGTCCAGGTCAGACGCAAGACAAACCGGGCATCGATTGAAACCTGGGCTTCCGCTGAGAACTCAGTCGATTTGGCGCCGGCATACAAAGCCCTGTGGAGTCATCTCCAGACTGAGATTACTACCGTTTGCTTGGAACCTACCCTCTTTAACTGTTGCTTGTTTTGTTGTCGATTCGATGTCTGACAAGGGTCTCGAGGGGTCGCTCGCTCGGCAGCTGAAGGACCTTGAAATAGCGAGAGGTTGAACAATCATAACTATCGGCTAGAGGCTCAATGTAAATGAACACATCGTCTCGCCGATACCCACGTGACGGCCCTTTCCAGGTTCCGTGGAGGAAGATGTGGACAAAAGCTAGACAACGGCTTCAATCTCTCTAATCAGTACCTTAACAGAAAACTCTCCTTGGGGCAGAGGGCACAAACGGACTCCAAGGCAAACAGAGAGGAGATACCTGTGCGGAATGTTGGCGGAATGTTGCCTGAAGTCAGTCGGTTGAGTCCAACTTACGGTGGATTTCCTTACTCTTGAAAAATAGTAATATAAGCAGGAAAAATTTTAAAACAAATCCCATAAGGGAACGCAAAATTTGGTTATGCGTTCATGTTAATCAGGTAAACGCAGGTACGAGAAATCGCAACTTTTTATAAAACACAATGGCAAATTCAGTTTTAAACATTATCTTTTACAACTTTGTGAAAGTTTTTGTGTCATAAAAACCTGTAATAAACTTGTATGAGTGTATTTTGTTTTGCAACACCGATAAAGGGGACCTTAAAAAACTTATATGAGAACCCGCGACATACCGAAACTATTCCCTGTCACGCGGTACGCGAAAGATGTCCAGAAAATGTCGATATGCAACCGATCATGAACAACTACAGAAACAAGCAGCAGGAGTATAGCATGAGTTTGTTCCCCGTACACTACAATAAGTATTATTATATACTTACTCAGGCTATCAACATGGAACATCTGTCAATACTCTATATGAAAATAATTTGGAAGATGATGTGAAAATGTGATCTGTAGCAGGAAAAAGCCCAGATAAGACCGTTTTTGAATCCAACAATTCTTAAAGAAGGTTTTTTATTTGCTAAAAAGTACATTAAGTACAGGTCATCATTATGGAAGAGCACTCACTTCTGCGATGAGAGCTTACTTTAAATAAGCCTGTAAATTTGACCCAGATTATCACAGGTGGAAAGAACTTTCCAAAAGAGCACACTGCGCTGAAGTTGGAAGAGCGGCCAATCTGACGGTCGACTGCGGAGACCATTAATATCATGGTGTTGCTTGGCATCGTTAAGTCTGCCTTTATAACAGCATCCATCGAGGTAAGTGAGCACGATAGTGCTCCCATTCATAGCTCTATAAAGGTATGAATCTGACAACTCTTGCAAAGATAATCATAATTTTTCGACATCAGCCAGCCTCTCCTCCGCCTCCTCCTCCTCCTCCTCCTCCTCCCTCCTCCTCCTCCTCCTCCTCCTCCTCCTCCTCCTCCTCCTCCTCCTCCTCCTCCTCCTCCTCCTCTTCCTCCTTCTACTTCTCCTTCTCCTTCTCCTCCTACATTTCCTCCTTCATCTTCTCCTTCTTCTTCTCCTCTTCTTCTCCTCCTCCTCAGCCTCCTCCTCCTCCTCATCCTTCTCCTTCTCATCCTTCTCCTCCTCCTTCTCCTCATCCTTTTCCTCCTCCTCCTTCTCCTCCTCCTCCTCCTCCTCCTCATCCTCCTCCTTCTCATCCTTCTCCTCCTTCTCCTCCTCCCTCTCCTCCTTCTCCTCCTCCCTCTCCTCCTCCTTCTTCTTCTTCTCCTTCTTCTCCTCCTTCTCCTCCTCCTCCTCCTTCTCCTCCTTCTCCTCCTCCTCCTTCTCCTCCTCCTTCTCCTCCTCCTTCTCCTCCTCCTTCTCCTCCTCCTTCTCCTCCTCCTTCTCCTCCTCCTTTTCCTCCTCCTCCTTCTCCTCCTCCTCCACCTCCTCCTCCTCCTCCTTTGCCTCCATCATTACGTATACGCGCAATAGGAATGAGATTATGCGCCGCAATTCATGAATGAAGAATCTCTCCATGCAACAAAACCGTGATTTTGTGCTGAATAATCAAATTGAACAAACCACTATAGTAAATCTGGCTACCTCCACCAAATACTGATCTTTTTAAGTTTGTTATTATTTTGCATTTTTTCTCCGTTTTGAGCGTGCTCATTCCTTAAACACGTTAATATTTAACCTTATTTGAGTGATTCGGAACATAGACATTATCCGAAATTAGAGTTTGTAGTGAAAAGTAATTAGGTTTATGTTAAGAGATACCAATTTTCTAAACCAACTTTGTCTTCTTTTTAAGAACAGTGGTTGCTTTGCTACTTTTGGAGACGCAGCGTGGGCTGCTCTTGCGTAACAGGAATTTTCTGGCACAATTCATGCAAGTTCACAATTTAGGCAATACACTTTACCTACTGCGTTCTAACAGAGATCCGTTGCGGTCCAAGTAAAAATCGGTTACACTTAGGCAAACGAGAGATCACGCACAGGCGAGCGGCGTCCCAAACTCCTGCCGTCTGGGTGTAGAGGCCTGTGACGCGTACTCCACAACTCGAGTTCGTAAAGGAGAGCAGTAGCCTTTTCATCAAGCCGCAATTATTAGGCTTTTGGCTTTAGTCTGAGTCTTGTGAACAGGAGCGCTAACAGTTGCCCTTCTCGTGAAAGGAGTTGATCCAAGAAAATCGACTATCCTTGAGAAGCACGCAGTGTATTTTTGCATATTTAAAGGGGGGGGGGTGAGGCGGTATTCTGTCATCATCCACTAGACGCAACTTACAGTAGATTGCCTAACTCATGAAATGTCATGGTTGAAATTTAAAGGTGGTAGTAGGGCACACATTTGAAGTTTTTAATTGGGTCTGCACGCCAACCCCACCAGTTTAAGACCGAAATCCTTCGATGCGTCGGAAATCTGTATATCCCTGAAGACCTATGAACAAGGTGAGCACAAAAAGATCCCTTTCGGGAGAGATATTTCTGCTGTTGTTCACGAATAACAAACGTTTCCATGGCTGTACCGCTTTAAGTGCGTATATGCTTTTAATCTCCAGTTTCCATGACGAGCAAGAGGTCATATTCTCGCAGTCTTCGAGCGGCCAGACAACGCACGCAAACAGTCTCTGAGACAGCCAATCACAGGCGCACACTGACTCAACGGTCGCCCAACCTGACAGGGCAAATATGACGAAATAAGCAGCATTTAATAACGTCCTGGAATTTCATGACATCTTATTCGCCTGCGTACGGTCATTTTCTATTAAGAAGGTAAGAGTAAATGTCCATTTAAACATCGGCACAGGGGAATGAACCGTGATAGGAACAGTAGATTGCTCAACTCATGAAATTTCGCGATCAGAATTTGAGGGGGTCTTATGGCACAAACTTTATGGTGTCATTGTTGTTAGTTGGATTGAATTGATGCACAGAAAGCTGTTCACTAATGAGGAGTTCAATTCAGCTCTGTTTATTTAAGGGAAAACGGGGCCAAACAAGGTCAACTCTGACGTTTTTCGCTATCCAGGAATTTTCCTAAACTATTGAAAGCTCTGGATCAAAACATTGTTTCTCTACGTTGTACTATAAAAGAACATTCCTATAAGCCGGAATAAGTTTCAGTATATTCCTTCAGAGCACGGAAAATTTGGTTTTGCCTTCCAGAAAATCAGGTAAATGCAGTTATGAGAAAGCGCATGGTTTCCAGGAGAAACAAGGACAGATTCAGTTTCGAAAATTCAGTTTTGCAATTTTTAATGTTTTGTGCCAAAAAAATCAGTAATAAACTTGTGTTACTGGACTTTGTTTACCACACTGATAATTAGAACCTTACACACGCATATATATGAGAAGCCACCACAAGTCGCCATTTTTCTCTGTCATGCTGTACGCGAAAAATGTCCCCATAATAGCTATCTGCAGTTGACAATGAACAAATACGGAAACATAAAACTGAAAGGGCAGAAGATTTACATTTCTTCGCAAAATCTTAGTATATATTCGGCCACTCAGTTGTGCATTTGCGATCTTATAACGGGGTCAAAAAATAAGCAAATATAGTGAAAAAGTGCACCAGTAGACATTGCATCCAATACTTTTCAGCAATTTCGAAAACCCGGTCGAACGTCCCTCATTTTTCCTTGACTTGATCTTGGAAGAAGGCTAAATACGCCGACGTAATATGAATTGCCAAACCACAATGTGCCTGCATTTTAAGAACTGTCACTTCCTTACTACTGTAAAACCTTGGGAGACGCAGTATGAGCTGATTTCCCATAAAAAGCCTTTTCTCGTGAAATCCATGAGATTTCACGAGAGAGGGTAGCTACTGTATGTACTCGGTCGATTAAAGATGATTGCACATCGGAAAAAACCGATTCGGTCATGCTCAAGTGTTTAAGACAAACACTGAGAGCTTCTGCTTTAAGCAATAACTTGGTCCAATAAAACCGTGAATAACCAACTGCTCAAGGTTCAGCTCATGCGTATCCAGCACGGAGACTTGAGAAACAGTTGGCTGATGATGGTGAATAAGCCGGAGTGTCTTCTCTGCATATTTACTTTGTGCGCCTTTTCCACATGCACCATGTACGCAAGTAGTGTGTGGACGCACATCCTATTCAGACCGGTCTATTTTATTGGCCAGCTTTTAGAGAAAATATACACAGTCAACCTTGACCAAACCAATTGAGTAATTGGATGTTAACCGCTCACAGAGGAGCTGTCGGTCAGGCATTTCACAGCAGGAATGAGGCATGCAGAAGCCCACGGTTTCAGCTGTAACACATGGGTACCACGAAAGATTCCAAAACAGGGCAATCAATAACAAAGACTACTAAAATTTAAAATAGTATTTATTTTAAAAGAGTATTAACATACAGCAACCATTGTCTTTTCCATAGGTTTTGTCGATGTGAGTTGTTCTTCTTTATGGTTCGAAGAACAGGTAATCGTAAAGGAGAGAGAACAAAATGTGGAAGTATTTGCAGCTGAAACCCACTATTTATGGAAGCACTCTTTTTTATCACAAAGGAGAAAGGGTGATAGCGGGAAATCCAAAAAATGCAAGTTCTTAAAGTATTCAGGGATCAAAGTCATTTTTTTGGTCCGATGATGTTCCACACGTATTGCTTGCAGCCAGGAATTGACCGACTGGGCGTCGCTGACCTCGCTGTTTGAACAACCTACAAGACAATCAAATATATAATGTTTTAGACGTCCGCGGGAGTTCCATATCTTATTCTGTTTTAAATGATGGCATCAGCTAGTTTCTTTCGCTTGCTTAGAGGAGAATTGAATTAAAACGCGAGTGGGCATTTTTGTTTAGACAATACGCAGGACGCATAAGGCATGGACGTGACGTCCGACGTAGGACAGCAGAACAAACTACATTACAATTACCAATGCTCCCAACACGGCGCTGGAAAAAAGAAAAGCAGTCAACCCGAGTTACTGAGTAAGGCAGATACAAACGCATTATTCAACAGTGGAAGTATACTTACAGTTAATTCATTTTCCTTGGGTACATTGCCCTCCCATTGGAAGTTCTTCTGAACTTCGGAAATGGTCTCGATTTTCGCATTCCACTTAAAGGAGCTAAAGGGCAAAAAATAGGGAGCACCAAAGCGCACTTCCTTACCTGTTTACAAAGTTGTGTATTTTAAAGGTGGGCGTTTCACAACTCTCCGCAAATCCGGATTCTTCGAGGTCATTTTCGAGGTGGTCCTCTTGAGCCATTTCCAAAATCTGCGAAGCAAGCGGACGAGGGTATGTAACACTGCTCTAAAGGGTTATAAAACACGACTAGTCCAGAAGTTGGCACAGTCTGACTGATTTGGGAGGGGGACGTGGAAGAGGAAGGACTCATACGGGATATTTGTTAGGATGCACCGTCCCAACCGATTCGCTCGCACTCCGTTCTATCGATCCGCTGACATTGCATGCTCGCGCTGATGTGGCACCAGCTGCCGACAGGATTGGAGCTCAGCCCAACCACTAAGATTCAAGGACACTATCTGATTGGTCTAAATTCCTTCCGGCCTTGGGCATTCTCGTATGTGCATTTTACGCCTTAAATACGCTGCAAGAATGTGGCAACATACTTCCTTTCTTTCGCACTTGCGGCTGAGTTCTGACTTAGGGATGCTATCGAGGCGAGTTGTTGGACGGTCGACCATGGAGGCGTGCGACAAGGTTTTAACAAAATTCGGCCACTTGGCACTGCTAGAACGCGCTCTCAATACGTTTGCTTTTGGATACTCTGAAGCATTCATAAATAGGTTCTTATAATCAAAATAAAGATGCACGTTCTGTTCAAACCCCTAAAGTAGGTTACTGTTATTAACTTTGTAACCGACATTCGTCCGTTTAGTCGTCCTAACAATTCCTCTAAGATCAGGCGTTGCGATAAACTTGAAGGCTTTGAGGCTTTAAAGCCTCTGTGTATTAGACGAGTTCGTGGCTGAACTGGTTGGGTTCCCAACTTAATCCTCAATTTAACTATATTCTGTCTGGCATGCGGTGGGGGTATGGGTGACTGGCGACAGAAAACATACCAGACCTGAGCATCTCAGTGAAGTTTGCAGCTAACTCTCGCATTTCTGTTTGAACCCACAGTCCATGATCGATTGCACGAAAGCCTAAAAGAAGGTCTGACATGCTTATTCGATTTACAGGGATTGTCTAGAGTAGATATTCTAACTAATGAAATGTTCACCGAAATGCTGAAATGGGTTTTAGTTTCGAAAGGAGGTCGGCTGTTGAGTGAACTTCTTTCCGACCACATGGAAAAACTGTATGAAAAATTACTACCTAAATAATAGGAACTTTCTCATTGATTTCCAATGTTCTTATAAATTCAAATATATTAAATCGAAAACATGCATGAAAATAGTATTTATAGTAGTCAGTTGATGGCATGCCACTTTTTCAAATCCTAGGCTTAAAGGAAAAGTAAATTCAGGTTTGAACACGTTTTTCGGTTGCCGACTTGTTATGAGCCCGATTTACCGTTGCATTTGCGTCTAGGGTTTCGAGTCTACCAACTCAACCTTTCCTGTAAGTACAATCATAACTTTCTCCACTCAAAATAAAGCCTTTTTGAAAACCTTTATATGCCCTTTATTAAGGTATAGCAGTTGAACAATAAACGGTTAGCCACAAAGTGCACTCGAGAAAAAAATATTTTTGCTATGTTTACTGTAAAATATAGTTGAATCTCAAAGGGCATTGAATTTCAATAATTAACCAGTTATTTTTACCGACGGCTGATTGGGCAGATGGACAAAAGACATGCATTCAAAGGCCGGAATTCGGCCGTTTCTGAACAAGCTTGAGACTACACTGCATGCTAATTAATTTTAATCTGTTGTAACCAAAAATTTTTTCAGAATTTGGTTTAAATTTTATTAGATCGATTACTGACTGAAGATTTGAGTATGCTTATTGACAGTTATTTACTTGTCGCTGCGGCAGCAAGTACCACTGCCTCGTAGTAAACCTGCACCTTGATACTGCGTTCCTTTACCTAATTTGGTCGATGAACGCTATTCTCAGATGACGATGGATAGGCCCGATCTCAGCAACCTGGATCAGTGGCTCAAACGGTAGGGCACTCAGTTAAAAGACTAATCGGACCTATTTTGGATAGGTTTTGGATGGCTGTGTGGAAGGCTGAAGACGGAAGGCTAGCTAAATATGACCAATTCAATTTAGGCAGATGAATATTGTCAGCAAAGCAAAGGGAGACCGGAATAGCCATTTCTGACTCATTAGCGGTCATCAGTCAGTCAAATCCTACCACAGGAGGGCCCCACCGAGGCTCGAACACGTGACCCGTTGATCAGAAGTTCAACACTTCAATCATTGAGCCATGGCCCATTGTCCTAGGAATATTGGCTTGTATTCGTTGATAAACGCTCACCGATTGCTACCAAGACTCAATTGTCACTTTCTGCCATGAGGGGCACTCTCGAACCCTGTCAGCAGCCACGCAACGACCAGGAGTAGACTAGGCAGATGAATACCGGGTTTTTCCTTGTGTCGGTATTGTGTAAGCTCCTAACCGCAACTATGAGGGTCACACATTTACTCGACATCTATGTTTACCTCACTGCATAAGACATATGGCGTACTGATGATCGGTAAAAACTGTGAAACAGCTGTCTGTGTCTTGCCTGTTGCACTCTTAGCAACACACCTATATATGATGTGGCGTGTGTCCGATGACGCGACGTTCATTATCACCAGTAGCAAGCTTGCGGGCGGACAGCATGGGATCGAGTGAGATCATAACCACACCAGATAGGGTCGCGCGCTTAGTTGACTTCCAGATGAATATTACCGGCAAAGACAAAGGAGACTAAAATGACTATTTTCGACTCCTTAGCCATCATCAATCAGTCAAACCCAACCCAAGTTGGTGTCCCACCTGAAGCTTGAATCCGCGACCTGTGGATCAGCAGTCCAAAACTCTGATCATTGAGCCACGGACCCGTTGTCATGCTGGTTCAAATCGGGAATATGACATTTGTTGGTAAACGCTCACCGATCGCTAATAGAACTCACTTTTCTCGTTCTGTCCCGGGGCTCACTCCCGAATCCCACCAGCAGCCACAGACTAGGCAAGTGAATATTGGATTAGAGCGTTGGACTTCTGATCAATGGGTCGCGGATTCGAGCCTCGGGTGGTGCATCACCTGGGGTGGGGGTATGACTGGCTGATGACAGCTCAAGAGCCAGAAATTGTAATTCTAGTCTGCCTTGTCTTTGCCGGCAATGTTCATCTGTCACTGTTCGGCTGTTGGCCGGGCTCCAGAGTGAGGTCAAAGACAGAACGGGACGAGTGAGTTCCCTTATCGATCGGTGAGCGTTCATCAACGATCACTCCAGTTTTATTAATAAAATGTTTTTTTTCAACTGAGTTTTGCAACCAAGTCTTTTTTCCTGAAAAGTACTTTTCGCGTAAGAATTTTCCGGAGTCAACTGTATTCAGACTCTCAGCAATTCCCTATTTACCAACAGTACTTCATTTTCGAACAGTCTGCGTGATGGATATGCATGCGTAGAGATGCCGGTGTTTTTGATTGCAGCCGTGGCTTTCAGAAACGGCGGGCTGAAAAGGACACTTCTGAGCTAAAAACAGTTAATTTCTCTTTCTACCTTCTCACTGCCCGATAGAGGAGTAGTTTCTCTATTTTCGGCCTAGCGGGCAGTTGCTTAGTAGTTATTTTAACCACTAGACGTTTGAAATCGGTTTTTAAAACTAGAGTCGATTGATCTGACCTAATTGCATGACGGGTAGTAAAGAATTGACTACCAATCACTAATCCCAGGCATGATCGATAAACTCAGGAGCCGATGGGAGAGGCACTTAAGGTCCTTCATAGACCAAGCCCGGGTACTGACGCATCTACGATTTAAGCCTGACCTTCGTAGGTTTTTGAGCCTCAAGCCACCTGGTTTACCGAGCTCCCAGTCTGTCCTCCATAATCAGAAAGTGACAGTTTCGCAACAAAAAATGGAATTTACTGTTCTCTCCTGAGTTCTGTACAGCAGTGGGGAATTCCCTGAAGGCAATATGCAAAGCAAGTATTATTTATCCACAGTGGTCCCCACAGCTCATGGTCATTCACTTACCCTAATGAAAAGCAGTCCGGTTTTGACTTCCTCCATACTGGTGGATTCGAGTCCTAAATACCAGAAAAAATCTTTATAATTTATTACCAAGTAATGGGAAAAATCATACATGAGCATTTATTCAATTGAAAAAGGCATTGGTAAATGTCTACTTCTTTGAATGTAAGCAGTTGATAATCGGGTAAGTTGTGGAGCATCCTTTAAAAAGAAATAGGAAAGTTTTTTATTTTGATTGCAATCAGGCGACTTGTTGACGCAGTTCGTGATTCTTAACCCCCTATAAAATCGATATTGGCCGACTTGAGAGTACTTGCTGTGGATTCAATCACAAGACCTCCATATTGCACCAGTCATTAGTAACTTAATAAAAAATACTAGAGTGCGCTTTCCTCAGCTTCTAGAAACTATACAAACATTGATACAAGCTTCACCCTCTGCAAAGTAAGGAAACGCATTTAATAACAGAATTGTCTGCCTTTCGATCTCAAAATTTTGGCTCATCCGTAAAATTTTTTCAGGTGAAACCCAGAATTTTCAGTTTAAATCCAGCTGTTCCATTGTATTCAATATCGGATACAACGCCACGCAGGCCAACTCAAGTGGCCAAGCTGATAGTTCCCATTAAACCATGGCAACAATTTGGGACCAAACCTGACGATTGTAGTGACTAGGGTCTCCCTATGGCTTCAGCTGCAGCGAAAATTGTACTGTGTTCTTGCCTCATGTGCCTCTCTTTAATGGGTGATGTTGGTCCTCGGATGGCCGATAAGCGACACATTCGATCGCCCCGCATGAAACCACCCGGTTCTGCTGAGTCGGAAGGGAGTAAATCGATTATCAGAAATTCCATTGGCTGGTACCCCTTGACAGACGTAAGATGTGATGGCGCATACGTATCCAGGAGGCACATAACAGTGGCCGAAACATGCCGCTTGCGTCGACTGTGAATAGTACGCTCGAGCTCTACTTCATTCGGCTTTGGGCAAGCACTGAAGAAAGTAACTACATTTTATTACTATAAACTACCTACTTATTTTATTTAGGTAAGCATGGCTAGTTTAAATGCGGCCCCAGGTAACAGTAAACACTATGTAGACACGATCGTTGTGACAAGAACTTTATTCACTGGACTTTTCCGTGTTATGCTCGAGCCCATCATTGGCAACAATATCAGCATCTTGCTGGCCCTTTAGCAATCGTTTTTTTAAACACTTCTCCCACGGTATACAGAAAACTGCTTGAAGTAAATTTTCGCGACGCAAAACAGAAGAGGCAGCGAACCAACTACAACGCACAAAGCTACTGTAATATGAAATCGTTTTTTTCCTCGAAAACCGTGTGCTCCTTTGTTCCATAGCGTTCCAGCTGCCGCGTAACGGAAGTACTGGATGCACACAGACTGCCACATTACCCAAGCTTGTCACAATGCCGTTATTTGTTCCATGACGTGGTACCTTTGGGGGAATACCTGTGCCCTCGGGAGAATAGTATCAATCGCCAATTTCAGAAAGGTTCTCTAGCAAGCCAAAATAGTTAAAGAAATCTGGCTGCACAGACAAACCCCATTACGAGACACAGATGCGCCTAATAGTAACGATGTTTCAGAGGCCATTTAACGCCGTGTTGGACACCGACGCTTAGCTACCATGCGCAGCAGGGGCATGAAAATCAAGTACTAGTTAAATCCCAGTGAGTAGTCTGGTGTAGGTTCTTGAATTCCGTGCTTAAACTGTTCTTGTTCATATACAGGTCAGATAGAATCTCGTATACATAAACATAAGCTGGCTGCGTGCCGGAGTGGTGAATTAGCTCAAGTGGCTGCTCGTAACTTCGAAACGGTCACTTTTTGAACCTCGCAGTCACCAACATAATTGCTCATGCGGAAAAATAATCCAAGCTGAGAATTGATTGAAGCCTGAAGCTCAGGTAACTAGTCAGTCAGTCATTTATCTAGTTGGCGCTTGGATACGGAGCCTTGTGACGCTGGACGCTGGTTGGTTAATAGTGCCTCTATCTGTCACTTGTTCTGGTGTGCAAATGCAAGTCCCAGGTTCTTGTTTCAAAGAAGATGAACGTGCAATCACTGGGACAATAGGCTTAGTGTCTGAGCTTCCAGTGTCGTACAGGAGACAATCCTCAGAGACTGGGCGCTTAAAAGCTCGCTGCGGTGCTCAACCGGTACTTGGAACTCGAACCTTCGTCACCAGTACCACATGCCGCTGGCGTCACATTCCGCTAACTTCGGCATATTTTCATGCTTTAAAAGGGCATCGCAGTCCTCGTAGTCTCTGGTTAATCTGGCGAGACTGCGTGGTGAACCTGTAGAGGAAGCCCTTAACAGAAACCTTAAATGACTTAAACCCAGGAAGTATGTTCACCTAACGACTGAGCAGACAGCTGAGAGAGAGAGAGGGAGTGAACGCGACAACGAAAGAGAGATGGGGAAAACTCGTTATTTTAAAACTAGTAAATGGCAAGATCGAAATATGCCTAAAGGATACAGCAGCGTGGTAAAAGCAACCGTATGACATGCGAAGCTAGCCCTTACTCTATTCAATGTGCTCTTTAAGGTTAGCATTTGTCGCCACGTTAGTAGAGTCAGACATTTTAAATACATTTGCTACGGGAGGAACGAATTATCGGGTCAAATGGCAACTTTCGAGACGTCAAATATTAGGACGCAACCTTATTCTTGCGCCCTTGCCACGGGAACTCCCAATGCGCCCACTTGTCGGGACAACAAGCTAATGTGCAACCTTTCTAACACGGCAAATAAGGCAAACCATAAGGGAAATAATGGATAGGGTTAAGATTAGGTTCGCGCTCTCCTCGCTGAGGTACGCTTCGTTTCCTGAGTTAAGTCGTATAGTCCGATCTTACCGGAAAAGTACCCGTATAACCCAGAGGAAGTCAGAAAGGCATAAGATTGGTAACTTAAACTGACAAATCAGTGCCCGAATTCAAGGGCTTAGCCAGGTCATAACGGCACAAGTGACAAACCAATAGACCGATTAGAGAACGGAAAATGAGCACATCCTGCAAACATGTAATTCAAAGTGACTCCAACCTGAAAAGCACGTCTGTGGCCTAGGTCAACTAGATTGTCAGAATGTTGCGTGCGACTAGTTCCACCTCAAGCCTCAAGCAAGCGTAGTGCTACAAACTCCCACCGCATTCTCAATATCCTCCAGCACAGGGAGGATGTGAAGACGATCGATGGTGAGCACGGACGCAGCGGCTGATATAGGTCAAAAGCCCGACTACGCGCGCCACACACAAATTGATTCCCACAGCATCTATCAGGCTTCTGTAAGGGTAGCTCGGATCTAACGTGCAAAAGAGGGTCATAAATGCTACATGTAGAAGGCGCCATTGGGGGTCTGTCTCACCTTCCGCCAAATAAACACTCAACAGACAGAGTATAGGTGCAAACACATCAAATTTGTTTTTGCCTAGCAACTGCAGCTTCCTTCTGCGTTCTGTTAAAAGTGACTACTTATGTAGCATGAAATTTTCCCACTGATGTTCCATACCCTTTTAAATAAAAAAATATTTATAGCAATCATACATAAACATATAAATTATTGTACATGTTTGGCAAAGCTGCTAATTATGAAATTTTAAGACTCTGAGATGCCTCTTCATGCAGTAGCGTATCTGTTTATTCTGCAACACTACCTACAAATTAGACAAAATGGTCTACATCCATGAGACCTACGCGAAGCATATTAAAATGTATATTTTTTAGTCCCGGAATTCGGTTGTAACACAAGGTCCTGTACAAAATTAGTCTGGAATTGAAAAGCTTTTAAAACAAGAAAACTTCCCAATTTCCATGCATCAGATTTAAAGAAGACGAAATTTACTGCCGAATAACTGAGGGAAATAAAATTTATGTGTATGGTTTCTAGAGCGTATATTTGAAGTTGCAAGGGAAGGCGATATCGAAGGTGAAAATTCCTTTTACTTAAATTGTCATCTTTGACAGGCAGACGAAAAGAAGCTCATTTAAAAGCCACCATTCTGTATGGTCATGCTACATGGCAATTAGGATTGCAGAATTTCGGTCAACCTTTAATGAGCTGGCATGTCTATAATATGCACACAGAATTGACAGCGTACTCTGACGAAGTCGGTAAGACTTAAATTTCGAAATATATTTGCCGCTACTTTTAAAATAGTTGTATTAAAAGCTATGATTTTGTTTTCGTTAGAATACCGTGGTAAAAATACAATAAAAATTGCTCGGAAATATTTTTCAAATATGTTGCCATTGAAAAAAAATAAAGAGGCAGTTATTAAACTCAGTCTCGATAGCCTCTCGTCCACGGACATCGCTGCCAAGTTGGAAATGGCCAGGTCAACAATGTACACCATTATCGACCGTTATAAGAAGTTTGGCTGCATCGACAGGAAGCATGTTGGTGGTAAAAACGAAAAAAGGGTTCGAACCCCTCGTCTTATAAGGGCTGTCCTATGTCGTATGCATTTCAATCCAGTCCGGATCATGAGGAAGATGGCTTTAAAGCTTGAGATGTTGGGGAAATGGGCAGAAATGTCGTGAAAAAGGACCTGAAGTCCGAATAAAGGCCTAGGAGAAAGAAACCCCTTAAGGTGTAAAGAGGAGAGACCGGAAAGATATAGTAGAATTTTAATATACCTCAAAAGAGGACCACACACGGTGCTCCACTCTGACGAAAAACTCTTCACGGTTGATTCAGGGTCCAACAGTCGAACAAATCCGTGTGTTAGCCCCCTGAAGGTCAATTAGTTACCTTAGAATTTGAAGTACAAGTTTTGGACCAAACATCCTGCGTCTGCGATGGACTTTGGCTTGATTGACTCAGACTTCAAATTGATGTCCCCTGTGTTCATTAAAACTGGGGCCAAAGTGAACACACAGGTGCACCTGTATGTTCTTCAGAAGCATACCAAGCTTTGGATAGATTCCAACTGCACTCCAGACGACTTCTAGCAAAAGGGCGCACCTCCAAATGCGTCAAAGAAGCGGCTGGAAGACGACATGTCTTCCTTACCAGACTTAAATCCCTTCGTGTATCGAAGAGGAGGCCTGCAACAAGCCTCACAACAGCATTGAGGCCCTGTTTGTCTCCATTGCTAGAGAGTGGAACAAGATGTCACCGGAGTACATCAGGAACACGTGCGCCAAGTTCAAACTGAGAATCCAAGAATTCATTGCAACCAGTGGCTTCCACATTGAATAGTTCCTTTCTAATATCAATTTTGCGTCTTTTGTGTAAAATATATTTGGTCTTTATCTGGGTCAGGCTATAGTTCGAATCACCCAACTTAGGAAATTTACAGTCGCAAACGGTGCAAATATTGCGTGCCTATGTGCATCTGTGAATGCTACACCTAATTAAATATTTTCTTCTCTAATGCATCTACATACTATCCGAGCCCTTGAACCAACAAGGGATGGAGCTGGACACAGCTATAAGCATGGTTAAAGACCTCAAGTTAAGAGTGCCGGTATTTAGACGTACGAGTGAGCTCAGCGCAGCCAGCTCACTGCAGCGCATTCGGTTGTGAGGGAGGGGTGAAAGTGAGGGTGGGGGAGGGAGAGAGCCAAACCAGAACATCAGGGATATCTAATCACCTGGGGTTTCTTGCATCCACTTGTTAAATTTTTCGACTGCAGTACAGTCCAATTTCCAGGGTACTCCCGAAGCCAGTTCTCGAGGCTTTCCTTCAAATCCGGCGGAAGAAGCGCTGAAGGTGCGGATGATTTCGATCGAAGACGCAGAGAGGCGCAGTGCCGCGGGTAGTAGAGCTGTGTCCTGGGCACTCGGAAGGACTGCGAATGGGAGAGGGGAGTCGTTGTCGACGTCGTTGCGCAGGAAGCTGACAGCGCCGGTCGTTGAACCGTCGCCTGGGGTACTGATCGCTTGAAGTAATCCATGAGGGTTTGGCGCAGACCCTAGCAGGATGTTTTGTGGCAATTTTAGTCATCTGTCAGTAATCTAGAAGACTAACGTTTGGTCAAAATAACTACTAACTTCTCCCTCAAAAGTGCATTCTGTTATATATGGGGGTTTATGTTTGACTTCGGTCTCTTCGTAGTTGACATTGAGTTCACTGTACAGGATAATGAACTCTTGTATGAACTAAGAGGTGTGATGAATAGCATCCTCACGTCAGAAATCAGAAATGGTTGTTGAGACATCTGGAGTGTCACCGATCGGGTTAAGAGACATGCTCACCCCGGTGGGCCTTATGACTCCATTCAGAGGCCGCTCAAGCAGTCGCGCAGCCCAGACTTTATTAGTGATATTTTACATATATTGTTTGCTACTATAATTAAGTTAGTAGAGTACTTAAACAAAACTAAAGAAACAGCAATCAAAATACTTTATTCAACGATCGGCTCAATAAGAATACGTATGACATAGCGTAACCTAACGAACATATAGTTTACGACCGATTTAAGTCCTAGAAAGTGACATCTTTGATTTTGAACAAATCTCTCTCAGTCATGAATGAACTCTATGCGTGTATGTGTGCTTGCAGGTAGCCTAATGACTGTCTGGGAAAATATCGATAAAATGCTTACTTTTAAGGGGTATGCATACAAAATATGAGCAAAAAGTTGTTATAATACCACTCCTTAAGCTGACTTCCTATTTGTGAAAACACCCGATACCTCAGCAGAATTCTAACCCACGACAGAACGCTCCGCAAACTAAGCTAACAAATACCTCAGCATTCTGCGGGGTTTGCGTGAGGTTCATTAATCTATCACCGTTTATTTGAAAGCAAAATTAGTAGAAAGAGAGAGAAAGTAGTGATATTTAAAAAGTATTATGTAGCTACACACCAGAGATTTATGTGTAAAGACTCATACTGTGCAATACCCCAAGGATGTAAATAGCCCAGAAAATGATACAGTAACGTGCTTGGCCCAACACTCGTTTTAAAGCGTCAGAGAAAATGGGAAAACTGACTGAAAACCATAAGATAGTTGAAAGGATCTAACAAGATGCAAGAACACTGCTAACGCCTCTTGGGATAACCAATACCTGCCTTCGGGAACAGCGAGAAAATTCCTCAAGTTTTGCCAACATCTCCTGCCGTATGACTGTAAGGACGAGGTCTCTGAACGTGGCAAGTTGTTTCTCAACCCTAAAACGTGCATCAACTTCAGCACTATTAATCGATCGTCAAAAGTGCAGTTATAAGGGAAACTAAAATAATAACAATCTACTAATTATTATTAAGTAGGCGCATTAAATACAATGTGAATAGGTAGGACTTCCGTTTGAAAACTAAATTACATTGTCTAACGGCTACATTTGGCAGAGTAAAACAAACTCACGTTCGGCAAAGTTTGTCCTCAAGGGTACTAGCTGGTGCTTCGAGGTAAATTGCTGGGACATAGGCATCTAGTTCTTTAACCTTGAATATAAAAAAAACTTGGCTGCACATAACCGACCGCGGGTTTATAAACCATTCCATTAGCTCGGCGCAAAACTTATAACTTATGAGATAGGCTAATTTATGTACTCTTTTGGTCATGAATTTCTCTCAGGTAAAACTTAACAAAAACTTCATTTTTCAACTAAGCAAAAAGACTGCCAGTATCAGTTCCATTTGAAACCAGCGACTCTTCCCATCATTTAATCTTTTGCTCACCCACTCATCCAGGTTACAACTCCTCGTATAACCGAGTTATAACTTGAGCTAAGAAGCTCATCGTAATTATGCGAACCTATTTAAAGCCTCTATCCTGCATCTTCAAGATAAGAAGGAATGTCCATATTCATAGCTAGGAGTCTGGTTAATGGAAAAAAAAACACCTTTATTTGACTGAATATTCACTATCGCAGGAAAACCATTTGTGATAGCTTGCAAATGGTTCAAAAATAAGAACTCCAGGACCCAAGATCGGAGTCTAGGCAGAGATGCCTGCCTGTGGTACAGACAGCTCGGGCCCTACTGACAGAGCAGGAATCGCGCAGTTTAGATGGGAAGAAAATTATACGGCATTTGAATTCAAAGTCCAAGTGCACTGACCCTGGAACTGGATACGCACCGCTTCCTGACGCAAAATGGATGTGGACGGGCTATTCCAGTGCCAGCCGTCTTCAGGCTAATCAGGCTAGCACATCCGCCTTGAGCATAATAATGCATGCACTGGAAGAATCAGCATTGGCGAACGCTATGTGCAGCATGGGACGTTCTACCAGCTGATTTTGTCCTCTCCCCTCCTCCATCAAGCTTCTAGGTTATCGACTATACATTCGCGCACAACCCAACAGTGTTATTGGTCCTAGCATTCTACTGAAAATAATTAAGTACACATTATAGTTTATATTTATAAAGCCATGCAAGCAACTACTTACTCATCGCATGCAATTACGTAAACAATCCACTCTTCGATGCTCTTTTATCATCAGTTGTATTCTCTTCAATATTTTTTAACAAATAAGGAGCTCACGGGCGTTCATCTATCTTTTTATTAATAAATATGAACTGACCTGAACTACCCCATTTTGTGTGAGTGGTACGCGCGCAGTCCCAAGGTAAATCACAGCAGGGTCATGAAAATCAAAGACCTACGTAATCCTAAGGAATGACCTGGGGAAGTGCATCACCCCCATGCCATAACTGTTCTTGTAACTACGCAGGCCGCACCGAATGCATGTTCCGGTCGCTTATAAATGAAAATGAGATGGCTGTGCGACGGGGCGACAAATTATCACAAGAGGCTGCCCAAACCTACGATACGGGATATGAGTCAAACTTCGTAGCCATCAAGATAATCGCCCAAGCCGGAAGGAATTCCAACCGAGCATTGATTGAAACCAGGTTCTTGGATGGGAATTCAATAAATCAATGTATCGACCTGTCGCCGGCATACAGAGTCCTACACAGTTTTCTCCAGACTTGCGTCATTCATCACTAATTGACTTGTACCTCCTAGAAGTGTAGCCTTTTTCTGCTGCTAATCCAATCTCTGATGATTAATTCTTGCACGATTTTGAAGTCTCAGAATACTAAAGAAATTATTTTAGTGCTCCACCAGTCTTTGCTTTTGACACATAAAAGCACCTGGAAGTCGAATCTTCGCATCCATTCATAAATCGTGAGTGTTTGCGTTTCATTCCCCAGTCAAAATGACTCAGCAGTTGACTATTGCGCCTAATCGTCGTCCACAGCAGTGTACATTTATGCTTATACACCGCCATAGTTCCCGACCCAGTGGTCCGGTTAAACAATCGTTAGAAGTGGATGTGCGAAAACCTTCCTCGTTTAGATGAAAAAACCTCTTTTTTGTACGCAGGGGCATTTGAATTATTCTCTTCAGGGGGGAGATTTCCTTCGCGCGCAATCGTTCCGGGGAAGGGTGCAGGTTTACAGTCGGGTATCAGTCGCCCAGAGCAGACTGCTTGCATTTTTACGTCCACCTAGCTCAAAGTCCATAGGAATTAAGCCCTTTTGAATGCATTACGTGAAAGAAATGGCGTCATTAATATTCTAGCATCCAATTCAGCATAAGAATCAAGGTTCTGCTGAAGAACCGATGGAAGTTAAGATGGGATTCTAAGATTGCAAAACAAAAGGACAGAAGCATTTTCAAAACTTTTTGTATTTCAGGTGGTGACTTCAGCTGCCCAGTGAACATCAGACGAGTCGCCACAAACACTAAACTAAACAATGTTATCCAATAGTTAAAACTGTAAGGACGCAACTGCTGAAAGGGTAAAAAACAACAAACATTGCAGGTAAAAATGAGTGAGGATCGAATGGTGGTGGTAGTAGTAGTATTAGTAGTGGTGAGTTTAAATCGATCGGAAGTTTGGCAACCGAGTTACTAAAATCTAGCCCAATTTTTACTTCGAGCAAATCAACATCAAGTGTAGGGACGAAAAGCGTCGTAAGGCCTCTGTTAGGGCACAGATATGAACGGACTGTTTGGTGATTCGTCGCATCGACCTGTCTTTGGTCTATGGGATTTGCGTTACCACGCGGCTATGACCAATGGAGACAGACCCGAAGCCAAATAAAACTTCAAGGAGGGAACCTATAATCCATCCGCAGACCTAGGCCATAATGAGACTCTAACCTTTAAAACTAAAGGATTGTGCATGAAAATCGCGTATCTGCGATGAAGTGACGCCGCAAATAAGCCGCAATTTGAATGAAAGTTTTATTTTTTGTTCATCAGAAAGCTTTGGCTTCTCAATAACTTGCCAAAGTGAGCAAGAAGTCTAACCCTCTTAACAAGGCGTCCTTGTGCTTGGCACAAAATATACGCTCAGCTTTTGTGCTGTGCTGTGCAGTTTCCTGTGCAGGCAACTTGCTTCCGCGTTTCAGCACGCGCACTGTGGTTGCTGGGACAACCACATACGTGGTGATACCTAGGTCACCTGTCCTATTAGAATGACAGGATAGGACGGCTCTTAGCATTTGCGTGTTTGTCATTAAAGGTATTCGATGGGGGATCTTCTTGGCTCGTCTGTAGAGGTAAGTTACACACACAGAGACCTAAATCCAGTTTGACAAGAAGCATGTGGAGGTGACGCAATCAAAAAGCGAAAGTAAAAAATCACAATGAGTGACAAATAGATTCATATATGCAGTAAAGTGCCCAGCTACTTAAATGTCGAGATGGAAATTTGGGGACTGTTAGCTTTGTACAGTTAATTCCAAATCTACTCTAGGTAGACCAGAATTGGACAAAATCGAACGATTCTTAATATTCAGGACGAAAATTGAGTTTTGCGTTCAGGAAAAATCAGGTAAAAGCAGTTATGAGAAGTCGCATTTTTTCGAAAGAACAAGGACAGCCTTAAGTTAGAAAATTCTTCTTTGCATAGTTGTAACGTTTTGCACCATACAAATTCAGTACTACTGATAGAATGTATATGCAGAAAAACATAACCGACAAATACAACAACAACAACAACAAATACAACGGAGATTGGAATGGCCATTTAGGCCTTATAAGCCGTCATCAGAAAGCTTTTTATTAGAGAACACTACCTCTGGTGAAATCAGAGATTTCCGGATGGTTAGGACATTTCCTATGCTTTTTAGTGGCACAGAGAAAAGTTTATGGTTCGTGTGCATTGTGCTATATAAGATGCTTAATATAATTAAGAAAGATTTCAAATAATTCTCTCCTGGAACTGGAAGATGTTATCTGGGGTCAATGAAAATCAGATGCATGCAATTGTAAATTACCACATTGTTTTCCAGAAACAAGTAATGAACTCACCTTCAAAAGTATTTATGTGCGAAGTGCTGATATTTTCTGCCACAAAACACAGGAATAAACTTATTTTACCAGTTTTTTGTTTTACAACGGTGAAAACGAAGACCGCTAACACAATACTTACAAAATATTCAAGAGCTGAACTAAAGACTGATCCAAGGACGTCTGCAATGTGTCCAGTATATTCAACCGAAATTCTGAAATGTCTGTTCAATTCAAATAAATTGTTAAAATGGGGTTGTCATATTTGATTTTTCGCGCAGCCTTATACCAAGATAGTTCAGCCAGCTTTTGAAAGAGCGTCTTTTTAACTGCCCACAAAAATTGTGACTTATGTTGTATATAATTTTCTCATTGGTTTCGATGCTATTATTAATTTAAATATAGATTATCGAAGTCATGCACAGAAATATGTTTTCTTGTACACTTTTGATAGCAAATTACGTCGTCTTCAAATTTTATACTTAAGGAAAGTACATCTTTTGGTTTTAAAAAGTTTGTATTTATGAGAGTTTTTAAGACCGTGGGATATTCATTCATAAAACATCTAATCCATCAATTTATTATTGTTGCCTATAAAGTTTTCAACTAAATCCTTATCCATTAAACCGTTTTATGAGAATCGTATGACTGCTTCTTAATAGCGTAGAGAAAAATGTGAGATTTTCCTTTCACAGAACGTATGCGGAATTTAGATTTGAAAGCTTTAATTCAAGTATAATGGCTGGTAAGGTTCACAATTAGTCAGCAATTTAGAATTTTTGTAATCCGAAAAGATAATCCCTCTTCAAGTATAGCATTTGACTTAAAACGCAATTTGCTGCCAAATGAGTACAAGAAATAATATTTTTGTGTATGTTCTCTATAAAATACACTTAAATTAATAAAACTATCTAAAATCAATTAGAAAACTACATTTTTTGTAGAGAATACCTTTGACGGGCAGTCAAAGATGCTCCTTTGAAAGCCAAAAGCCTACCATGACTGAAATATCTTAGATTAGCTTGCATATATCATACGACAACCCCGATAGTCAGAATTTCCTTGACATTGAGATATTTATGGTAAAGTGGTTCTCATGGATCAAGTCATACTTGTCATGCTCAATCTTAAAAATCTCGCAGACAGTTGCGTAGCGATTAGTACCGAAATGATCCGAAAAAGGTCTTTAATGAGAGGGCAAATTAGGAGTACTCAGACAAAGACAAGGAAACACACAGGATAGTGATTTACAAAGGTTGTGAAATAGACCTCACCCTCCAGATCAGACGATCTCTGCTGTTCGTCACGGTATATCGCTTGTTCGCCTCCAGATTCCAGCCGACCTAAAATACAGACTGTATGGTTGGGTCCAGTCATGTAATACGTCCCAAGGCAAGAAGACTCTAAGTAAGTGAGTCATGAGTAAAGAAGGTTTGCCAGTATTTAGGCTCTTAAACCCTTTTTCAGGGTACTTTTAACAGAAACGGTTATGCTACCGGTTGCAGGCCATCACTCAAGGCCAACAATAACCAGGAACATTCAAATAGCCATTTCCGGTTTGTTCGTCACCGTCAACCAGTCGTACTTACATGGTTGCAACTTGATTTTCGTTGGACAGACGTTTTGACTTCAGAAATTTAATGTTTTACATGTCCTTTGACTAATGTGGTTCAGCCGACATTTGACCATATTCATTTGACTCAGGTGTGACAATGTGGGCGAAAACTGCAGGATTTGGACCCATCAGACCAAGATCAAGGTCTGAGTTCACACCGGGATCCGTGACTACCAGGCAAAGCGTAATTGGTACTCAAAAAAATGTAGACATCAACCTTAATTCAGTCGTCTGCATTTCAATATCGACCTCACAAACGACACTTTCGACAACATGTTCTCTTTTTTCATGTCCTTGGACTGAATTAGTCTAGCCGATGTTTGACTTCTTTCCACAAAAAGCGTAAATTTGAAAAAAAAACCATCTGATTTATTTGTTTCGAGACAGCAAACACCATAACCCGCAGGTAAAACAAAACGGGGCAACCTAATATGGCAGTAAAATGGAGATTTGCTTCTATTGATGTGGCACAAAATTTATCCATAATGACTAAGATAAAAGGCGCAGGCCAAAATGATTTAACGATTTAGGACTTAATAGGAACTGCACTGACTTCAAACGGGATGACATTATGAGGAGCGGGATGGTTTTGCTGCTACCGTTCGGGTAAATATTGTATACAGTAATGAGAGTACAGTGGTTTTAGTGGTGATTGCATCGACGTGATACAGAACGTTCTGATGGTTGACTTCAGGCGGGTGGAGGTGACCACAGTTTAATCTCAACCCCTTGTTAGCAGACTGACATAGCTAACTAGAGCTGACTTGGTAGGCAACTTAAAATGTCCGTAAAATGTGTCAGCGAACTGAGTCTGCCTTACCGCAGTGTCCTTGATCGTGACAAGGGCGCGAACCTCGAAGGCCGGCTCCTGATTGGCAGTTGGCAGTCGGCGAGTGATGGAGCCCAGTTTTTCAATCACCCTTCGACAGACCCGAACGCTGCTGGTCTGCGATCGAATTTCGTCCGCAAATTCCTGTAAAGCAGAACAACGATTTCTTAGGTGGCTAGAAATGTGCAGCCCGAGATGTGACAAGGAGTAGCGGGTTTTCTCCGCAATACCCAATTCCCTCGTTGCCCAGACATACGTGATCAGCAACATGCACAATCCTCGGTCAGCCAAGTCTTACCTATTAAAAGTGCTGGACCCTCCAAAAATGTATAACTGCAAATAAAAATTGAAATAAAATGGCGAAAATGAATCTTGTGATTGGATGGGACAGGAATACTAAATGAACTAAGACCTTCTGTTAACGAGGGACGTTAGGTATTGTCGGTTTTTAGCATCTGCGGAAAATTGGACATCTAGAAGCTCACGCAGGCCATTTTAATAACTGAACTGTCACTGCTTTTGACCAAAACATTATTTACAGATATTTCTTAAATTCCAGAGGTTTTTTAAAAAAAGTTAAATAATTAATTAATTAGGCAGAGTAGTTCTCACAACGTTTATAAATCAATTTTTATGCATGATTTTCAGGGAGTATTTAGAAAATCAGTCAGTGGTCCATAACCGATGGAACATGTGCACATTGTCCAAACGATGAACCGTGACTGAGAGCGAATCAACCATTCGACTGCAGAACATATATTCCAGGAAGTAGACTGGTACCGCTGCGAGACACGGGAAGTGGAACCACACACTCCGAACGGGTTCGCGTTAAGTCTTGAGTAAGGATATATATTAAGGTTATAGGGTAAGACCATGCCATTATGGTAACGTTCCTGGAATTTAGCCCTAAGTCAGCTCTAGTAAGGAATGGTTATTTTTACTGTGCGTTATTTCTACCCTACGTAACATGAGCTAACAGTTCAATTTTTCCATTTTAATTAGCTGAAGTGAGCGAAATTTCCCGTTATAAGAAAATATTCGGAAGCCTGTACATGCACTCCATCAGCAGTTTAATTCGTTTCTGACTCGTGGAGTTCTCCTTCAATTACCGGTTTCACATCACAAAGGAAATTTCTTTAAATTATTTTAGTCAAGAGTGTAGAGTTATGGTTGAACTTCAATGTATGATTGGGGGTAAGGTTCGGGTTTGCATTGAGGTTTATGCTGGAGTTCGATCTCATGTTGGGTCTAGAGTTAGGATTAGAGATTAACTGCCCTTGCTGTAATTTATTCAAAGGCTGCCTTTTTTGCAGAGCTGCGAAAGTGTTTTCTTTGATAATATGAACTAACCACTGTGCGGCCGGTCGCGAGGTTCGAGAGCGAGTCGCAGGGCAGAACGCGACGAGGAAGTTCAGTTACCGATCGGTGAGCGTTATTCAACTAAAGCAAGTCGATATTACCTATCTGAACTAACAAGACAACGAGCCCGGGGCTTAATCGTTAGACCGTCGGACTTCTGATCAACGGGTCGCGGGTTCTATCCTCGTTTGGTGCACCACCTGGGGTTGTGTATGACTGGCTGACAACGGCTAATATAAGCCAGAAATGGCAATGTTAGTCTCCTTTGTCTGTGCCAGAAATATTAATCAGCTTATTCTACTACTAGCCAGTGTGCGGCTCAGTGAACAAACAAAGGATGATCGCCAAGGATGAAACACCACCCTGCTCATCAAGCAGCATGATGACAGAGGATCTCCACCCCCCAAGCCGGCCCCTTCTCTAGGCGAATTCAAAAACCTTAGTAATCCCGTATTAGCCGAAATGTTACCACCTATAAATACTGTGAGGCGCGGTACAATATTTACCTCCGATGATGAAATCTTGTTTGATAATATATATATATATATATATATATATATATATATATATATATATATATAAATATGATAGTGTGTGGCTCACCGATCTGCTTAAGGAACATTTATGTTCCGTTGTGCCCTGGAACTCAGACTAGAGCCCTCACAGGCAGTCGCATAGCGACGTGTAGCATACGTTGATAATGTGGAACCGACAAAGACAAGGGAGACCGGAATGACCATTTCTGGCTTATTAGCCGTCATCAGCCAGTCATACCCGATCCCAAGTGTGGCACACCTGGGATTCGAACCCGCGACCTTTGGTAACTAATTCAAACGCTCTACCATTGAGCCACGGGCTCGTTGATTTGGCGGTTGCGTTCGGGAATATAATGATAGTGTGTGGATCACCGATCTGCTTAAGGCTGATGACGGCTAATAAGATAGAAATGGCCATTCCGGTCTCCCTTGTCTTTGTCAGTTCCACCTTATCAACATATGCTACACGTCGCTATGCGACCGCATGTGAGGGCTCTAGTCTGAGTTCCAGGGCACAACGGAACATAAATGTTCCTTAAGGAGATCTGTGAGCCACACACTATCATCATATTCCCGATCGCAACCGACAAAGCAACGAGCCCGTGGCTCAATGGTAGAGCGTTCAACTCAATTACCAAAGGTCGCGGTTTCGAATCCCAGGTGTGCCACACTTGGTATTGGGTATGACTGGCTGAGGACGGCTAATAAGCCAGAAATGGCCATTCCGGTCTCCCTTGTCTTTGTCGGTTCCACATTATCAATATATATATATATATATAAGACCAAGAGATTAATCGAAAATCAGTCAAAGTAAAAGGCTGTAACGCTGCTTTGTTGAAAAGATAATAAAATAGGAGTCTTCCACACAACCATCACCTTCGTTGGCATATAATGTTTTTTAGACCAGAGTTTGCATAGCAACTACCCGCTCTAGCTTAAAACAGTCGATTTCAGTTGCAAAGAAAACGTTAAATCCGCTCACAAGTAAAATCACTTTGAAAAATATCTCAGGCAAAGTTAAATGAGATCGGATCGCTTGATGTAGGCAGCTAGACAGACAGCAAAATTTGGACATTACCAGAAGGTACGCCATCCACTTGAATGTTGAAGCTACTTAAAAGGCCTGAGATCGTCCGTTAAATGTAGCATTCACCCCTTACTGGTTTCACTGCATAAAAACTGTCAGGAGATGAATGACCCCGAGAGGCCCATCGACCATTATCGATCGATGAGTCGCTTCAACGAAAAAGAAAGATTTGTGGACTCTTTGTGTACCCCAAAATCCTTCAGTCACTCGGCCCTATGGGGATGTATTTCATTCCTACCAATCAAAGCATCCAGAAGAATTCATATATCTTTTTCCATCTTTATCAGGGCAATAAGTCTGAAAGAGTCAAGTTGCCTTCAATGAGCGAAAAAATACTGTGGGAACATTTGATACTTAAAAACACCAAATACTATTGACTTTTGGTTACTGTGAAGTTGATCGGCTCAAATAAGTTACACAAAAAGATGTGCGTTATTGGTGTGTCGATAGTCGAAAACCGCAGCAGAGGAAAATGCCCCCATTTCGCTAACGGAAAAGGAAGTTTCTGATTATTTTTTTTTGAATTTGTACGTGGGTATAATATCGAGCTTTCACTGCCCAATATTACCAAGAATTCCGCCAACTTTTGTTCACAAGAAGGTGAGCTATATCAAAAAATTGAACAGGTTTAAACAGTCATGCAGGTTTGCTGCTAAAAGTTGACAATAAATCCCAAACATCCGATACTACTGACTGAACATTTAAAATATGATGCAGTATATTCTTTCGGGTAGACAGCGGAATCATATTTTTCCCTGGTGATGTGGCATTTAAAAAGTTTTGCCAATATATTGGCACGTCAAAACTATTGTATGAAAGTATCTTGTACCCGAGAAAACACCGAAGATTGCAATTTGTTCTGGGACGCACGCAAAAGGCCACGTAGCAAATGGTAATGAATTTTTGGTTCCATGGTGCAGTTGAGCAAGGAGATCAAGTTTTAACGCTTACAGTTTCAGTCAAGAATACTTTCTTAAACAAATGAAGTAGCAGTTAACGGAATATACAGACTGCAAAAAAACCTAAAAACCGATGTATTTCGTCTTGCAACGACAACACGCAAACGCGTAACACTTCCAGGCGCCTTTTATTAAGCAGAAAATGGAATCTAGACCCGTAGCTCGAATGATGCTGTGTATAATTTAATGAGTACCGAGGCGTTAGGTTTAACCCTCCAGTTTGCATCGCCGAGTGCGGGCAGGGCAGAATGATTACTAGCAGCTAATTGAAATGCTTCCCAGATGAATCGGAAGGCAAGGCTACAATATAATTGCCCTTCTGTAGACGTCAAAAAGGTTACTACGGACGGTGTGTGTGTGTGTGTCATATTAATTTTCGTGGACTATAGTGTTTCGACGGGCATTTGACTGTCTGCTCCGAAAAAAAGATACACGTGAAAGTAACCTAGCCTAACTTATATGCTTATTGTCAGCGTAAGGCAGAGATCCACAGGAAAAAAAACACGATAAAATAAGGGGAATATAGCTCTCATGATATAATGCAATATTAAACTGAAGAGCAGACGCGCAGTTTAGACCTGTGGAAGGGGGTAGAGATAATTTCCAATAACATAGTGGGGTAGGGAGGCCAGTTCTGTTTGTAACGTTGTCGTGAGTATCATGAATAGCATTGAAAAATGACTTAGAGTGGTATTGATGGTTGCCACATCCGCGGAATACACTGCGATCTAGGAGTAGATGTTAGTGATAAGGTGATTGTATTCCAGTCTGTGAAATTACATTGACAGCCCTTACGTTTTTTCAGAAGGTGAAAATTAACAGGATGTAATGCCCACCCAAAACAATCGATAAGCCCTAAAACACGTCAACCGCTAATCTGCCTCTTTAAACCTGGAAGAAAGGTAAAGATCGTGTCGACATAGCCTCGTGACTACCGATGAGGCAGCTGGTGATCCATGCGGACGTCTACCAAAGTGAGGACATTTTCTGCCATTATACCGAGGCTGCTCCTGCGTATAAAAATCGTCAAGGACGTATTAGATACGCGTGAACCCAGGTGTTGTCCTTTATTGACATGGTTTGGCAAACAAGCTTAAACCGGTTAAATGATCATACAAACTGAGCCAACCTGGTTTTGAGGTGACGGAACATCCAAGCTCGATAACCTTCGCGAACAAAACGAGGAATATGGCGCGTATAGTATCAAACTTATTTTGCATCATCAGCTGACCAGTCCCACACCCAAAACCAGTATCTAGTGTTAAAATCGTGTTAGGTGATATTTAACCTTTTCCTAGTCAAAAGCTCTGGACCTCAGGCTTTCGCCGCCAGACTGGATTGGCGTGCACTAATTGTAAACCGTCCTATTGTAGCCACGTTCTGTGCAAGCAACAACACATCTTTCATTGCAAAAATTTAACCCGATGCCAATTTTCTTTATTTAAAGACATGCAGAAGAAGATAATGATGATGATGATGATGATGGAGGAGAAGAACGCGCACCTTCTGACTTCATGCCGTTCTAAATGATCACATGTTCATTGCTTAAATTACACCCCTATCGTCTTTCAGTCCTTCAGAAAGAGAGGGGAGATCAGAATTAAAGCCACTTTTTCATTTGCCGAAATTCTTTGCCAGTAACGACGCGAAAGACGAACTGTTGCATCTCCCTGGTGAACAAGTATACATAAGCATTCAAAGATGCAACGATTGCGTCGCGAAATATGTGTGCTGGTCGCTTTAAGTGAAGTTTTATTTGTAAGTATTGCATGTATGCCAGGATGCCACTGAAAAAAGCACAAATTCATTCGTACTCACTTGCCCAGCGATTTTCAAAGTAGAGAGGAGAGACGACAGAAAATATGGGTAGATTATACAGTCTGTTTCGAAATCATTCTGCCTTCATTCAGCCAATCATAACCCTGATGAACGGCTGGTACTGTGCCGTACTCGAGCGCATGTTTGTATTTACAGTCCCAGCTAGTAGTCAGGGTTATGATTGTCTGAATGAAGGCAGAATAAGCCCCAAACAGACTGTATTAATCTACCCATATTCCCTGTTGTGTCTCCTCTCTGCAATTATAACTTGGCCGAATTCGGCCTGGTAATTGGTTGCCTGTTCGTGACTTTTGCCACCCGTACAAAGCTTGTTTGCTTCGGGAAGCCACTAGATCGGTGTGCGCCTATTCCTGTTTGAATAAATACCTGAGCTGCAGCGACAGAGAATGACAGGTGGTGAGGCACTGATGAACTTCGGTTCGATGAAGTGCTTATGACCCATCTGCTAGACCCAGTGTGTGGACTGTCTGCGCTGTATTCGAGCGCATGTTTGTGTTTCCAGTCCCATCTGGTAGTCAGGGCTATGATTGGCTGAATGAAGGCAGAGTTATTCCGAAACAGACTGTATCAATCTACCCATATTCGCTGTCGTGTGTCCTCTCTGCATATATATATATATGTTTATAGAATGGGCATAACGTGGTTATTTAACATTGGTTGATTGTCTTCGACCCAAATATTCATTGAAATTTCGGGTTTGACCCTAAAACGTCATGTACGAATCATCTGCCTCCATTTCCTGCACTTAATAATTTCAGAAATTATTTCCCCGATTATTCTCTGGAGTCCATATACCAGAAAACGCATAGAGAACGCTGGGGGACCCACTGAGGAGCCGAACCCCTCGTTGCTGTGTCACGCAGCAGCAGAAACATCAGCGAAACACGTGTCTGAGCTTTTACCTAGTACCTATGTCGGAAGTACGGTATAATGTCTTTGCCATATAAGATTCATACTACTTGTAGTACTACTTGTTTGTAGAATGGGCATTGCGTGGTTATTCCACAGTGGTTGATTGTCTTCGACCCAAATGTTCATTGAAATTTCGGGTCTGACCCTAAAAACGTCATGTCCGAATCACCTGACTCCATGTCCTGCACTTAATAATTTCAGAAATTATTTCCCCGATATATATATATATATCACAGGTGTTCCACACTTGGGAATGGGTATGACTGGCTGATGACGGCTAATAAGCCAGAAATGGCCATTCCGGTCTCCCTTATCTTTGTCGGTTCCACATTTTCAACATATGCTACACGTCGCTATGCGACTGCCTGCGAGGGCTCTAGTCTGAGTTCCAGGGCACTACGGAACATAAATGTTCCTTAAGCAGATCGGTGAGCCGCACACTATCAGCATATTCCCGATCGCAACCGACAAAGCAACGAGCCCGTGGCTCAATGGTAGAGCGTTTGACTCAGTTACAAAGGTCGCGGGTTCAAATCCCAGGTGTGCCACACTTGGGATTGGGTATGACTGGCTGATGACGGCTAATAAGCCAGAAATGGCCATTCCAGTCTCCCTTGTCTTTGTCGGTTCCACATTATCAACATATGCTACACGTTGCATTGCGACTGCCTGTGAGGGCTCTAGTCTGAGTTCCAGAGCACTACGGAACATAAATGTTCCTTGGCTGACTTTGGCCTGGTAATTGGTTGCCTGGTCGTGACCTTTGCCACCCATACGGAGCTTTTTTGCTTCCTCAAGCCAATAGATCGGTGTGCGCGTATTCCTGTTTGATTTTTGAATTATTGGCATGCAAAAAAATAAGAATTTAAAACTGTCCACTTTTAATCTTTTGAAAGTTTGATCGTTCGAATACTTTCTTGAAGGAAAAATGACCTACGCAGTAGAAACTGTTTATTTCTCTCGATTTTATTTAAGACAAATAACTGTAGTATTCGAAGTTTGGTTTCTTAATTAGTGCTGCGCCATCTTGATTTAAGCAACACTACTATTTAATGCTTTTGAGGGAGTTCTACTGATTCCAAACTCTTCCTAACCAAAAGAAACTTTCTTCCGAGTACATACTTTGAATAAAGATCTGAATTAGTGCAATACAAGCATGAAATAGATTTGATAATATCACTTTTCACAAAACATACGTGAATGAATAGACACTTTATGAATCAGAAAATAAATTCTGCAATTCTTCAGAAGTCACTTTTAACCAATGCGACTTTTACCAATAGCTGGAACAACTCCCACACGAAACAAACGTTTCGACAAATTTCCACCAAATAAGCATTGAAAAGCATTCAAATAACCTTTTCTAACTTGAGTTATATTTTCTAATTTCATTCAATATTTTGGGGAATTTGCTATTAAATACAATCAGAAAGAAGTCGCACCTTTACATTAGGTGTGACAGGCCAAAAAAACAATGCCAGCTAAATACTACTGAACTGAATATAAGCCACAAGGAAGTAATGTCTGGATGCCGACAAGCTGAACGTCGGCTGAATAATTTGGATGATCCGCTCTCTAGAGTGTTCTATCTCGAAACAAATCCTTGTCTTCAAAAACGTCTAAAGTGGAAGTTCCATGAACTTAACCATTTCTAAGTTTGGAGTTGGTTAAAGCCAAAAGAAAAGATAATTTCATACTCTTTCCTCGAAATTCTGCTTGATACTGGTAAGCAGTCGAATAATCCCGAGCATTCTATCATGTGCTGGATTACCACAGCGGGATAAAATGGCCACGTTAAACGAGAAGCCCGTTGTGTTTGCGGGGAAGGTTTTGTTTAATAGACCCTAAATCACCTCAATGGGCCGCGTCTTAGATGCGCTGGGGCCAAATCAGGTTAGGGAAGACGTTATTCGGAATGTGGTGGCATGGTTGATCGCGTAGGTGCAGGCTCATGCTGCACCAGCCACTCTTGTCAATTATGGCCCTCCCACCCCGTGGGATCTGATTTAGGCGTGCTTGAGTGGTCAAAGCGTCCCCAGCTGCGCCAGGCACCGGCGCCCGACCCCGCCTCTGGTCTTCTTGAGGCTGTCTTGACACCGGACGCATGTGGGTAAGGGAAGAGAGAGAGTGCATTAGATGCAACGCAAGTCTACTATCACTTAAAACTAACCCACGCGCAAGTCACCGTCCCTGCCCTACCATGCTGTGGAGCATACGGTGGACATCGTCGGACTAAAATGTCGTTACACAGACCCTGTGTCTAAGGCCGCACAACATATATCTGCCCTATGAACACGAAATCCAATGAGTACGAGGTCTTGATTCGCTTTGGACAGTATTTGATGAGGTCCATAAAATGGTGACGATGGGAAGGTGACTTGCGCGTGAAAGAGTCTTAAGTGCTGGTGGACTTGCACTGCATCTAACGCACCAGCCCATGCCCGGTTTCAAGAAGACTGCAGGCGGGATCGTGCGCAGGTGGCTGGGGCGGCGTGAGCCTTAACACACTTACACAGTCTCCCACGCCCAATAATCCTAAACTAGGACTTTGCTCATCACCCAAAACATCATTCTAACCTGCAAACCTCGATGCAAGAACGGTTGTTCTACAGACTTCCTTTTCAATTGACCTACCCTGAGCATTTGCTGATCACTACAGTCTTAATGTGACCTGATTGGCTGCCTTGTCTTAAAATTCATCGCTGTGCCCTTGACTAAGGCACGTGATGAAAGATTCCCAATATTTTATTTTCATTGGTTTACATCCATGCCTCTGGTGATGCGATTGGCAACGCAGCGACTTACTCGCCACTGCCTGCGCGGACTGTACGCATTTTACGAGGGCGTACTGAATTTCTCACGAATAATCTCTTAAGAAATTACTTCTGAAACATTATTGTCAGGACAAAAAAGTATATTTTATCCAACAGAAATCTGTACAAACTTCGTCTGACTATTACAACGCTCTCATCCGTATGAAGTTCCTGATGAATTAGCTTGAATTGCATCTGTAACCGAAGTCTGTAATATCTTCTTGCATTCTAGGGCACGTTCACAGTCAAGAATGCAAAGTTTTAGAATCTAAACGTTTCAGCACTCCCCACGATAGAGGCAAGCCCAAATTTTGAAGGATCTAGCTGAGAACAGACAGCAGACCTTTTTCCAGGAGACAAGACGGTAGTTGTCGTGATTTGCAGTGGGAAAAATTGGGATCGTTACTTGTGCTTACCAGTAAGCCGGTTTTCCAGAGAAATATACTCGAAAGATCGTGGATTTCATCCTCCTGGTTCTCAATCCATTGTAGACATTTCCGCAGCACGAAAATGACCTAGAGGGCAAAAATATTAAGAGTGAAATAATGTTTCTATCAAAGAGATGACGTGATACACAAATTTCTGACCATGGTTATTTTGGCTGCGTCAAAATTACCCCAAAAGAATTTGTACTGTGAAGCGGTTTTCAGGAGGAACATGAGCACGTTTCAGAGGTGCAGCCTAGCAATGGTTGGCTGGGAAAGTGACCGATGTTAAAATCGTCGAATTAGTCTTAGGGAAATTTCCACTTCGGCATTTCTAATATTCTCCACCTAAACTCGATGTCAGTGACGTTTTCCAAGCTCGTGGTAGCTGGAGACCCGACTTACTTCCAACGCCTGGAAAAGCTGCAATTGTGTTTGTTTTAAAAGAAATCAAGTGACAGCTTTTTGATTTCAATTAATAAAGGATTTATCTGGTTTGAATTCAAATTGCATTTTCTGCTCAGACATCTCGGTTTGGCAAACAGTCCACAAACATTTTTCAAAATATGCGCCCGCTGCCAGGCTGAAAGTTGATGGGATTCGTTTAAAGACGACTGCCGGTGACACCAGCGAAGAACTACTTAGCATAGACAACATCTGGAAATCTAAGGAACTGATCAAATGGAGAGCGCTCAAATTAGCCAATCACAGAAGGTGGCAAAATTAAGGAAATAGTAAAAATAGAAGTATTTTTGCATGAAGGGGTTCAACCTATAGCAACCAGAAATGAGAGCCAATGACGGGAGACTGGGGTGGCCACTTCGAGCTTATTAGCCATCGGCAGCCAGCCACACCAAATTTCTGACCATGGTTATTTTGGCTGCGTCAAAATTACCCCAAAAGACTTTGTACTGTGAAGTGGTTTTCAGGAGAAACATGAGCACTTTTTAGAGGTGGCAGCCAGCAACACCAAAATGCAGATTTAAATAGCATTGGAGTCGAATTCGAGTTCTTTCGTTATTGCGAACTATATCCTACAATTGCTACATTACCTATCCCCTTCACGAGTATTGGTCGCTATTTGACTTCCCAGAGCAGTGCCATATGGAAATATAATGTGCCACATTTCAAGTTCATCCAGTAACCTGATAAATAAAAGTACTTACACCACCGTCAGTATCTTTTTGGGCTAGGCAGAACTGCTTCAGTTAGTTCATGACACCGACTACCAACTTTTAGGTGTTTATGGCACAAAGTTTGTCCAAGCTGGCCGTAGATCATTAAATGGTACTTTTTCAATCAAAAGTTACTATGATAATTAAAATTCAGATGGTCTTTTTAATGAAAAATAGCAAGTAATAATTGAAATCTTTTAGAAACACCTCTTAATTTGCATTAAATATAGATTCACTTCTGGTTGCTGGAAATTAGCATGTGCGTGGAAAGTTACGATGCAAGTGGTGTGCGTCCATATCAGTACTTTTCGAAGTCTACATATTAATACATAATTAGAATAATAATATATAATAATAATTATTATTATTAATTTTATTATATATTATTATTAATATATTATATATAATATTATTAATATTACTTAATATTAATTATTATTAATACGTCACACAAATCCCTCTGCATGATTTCTCCGCCGGAATTTGAGATTTCTTAAAACATGCGAACTTGAGAAAGGTATTCTTTTGAACTGCAAAATGTTTCATTGAGAGCATGTGTCATTCTTTCAAGAAGGCAAGATCGAATAAGACCTGACTTTCTACAAAACATATATGGGGATGGATTTTTATGTTCAAGTTCTATAAAATGCACGAAAACTCCAAAAATCAGTGAAGTCAATGCACAGTTCGTAAGTAGTCATTCTTGCTAGCATAAAAGGTCATAATATTATGATGCATCTTCATCAACACCGCCATCCCAATGGTAAAATCTTTAATGTGTTAAAATGCATTTTATAATTTTAACAAATGGTTCGTTTATTTTTTTCACATCAAATTCACACATTGTATACCATAATACAGGCACCATTTTCAGTCTCGATAAGAAAAAAAGGTTGTCTTCACCGTTTCACCGTTCACCAACTCTCTCTCTCTCTTTAGAAATTAGCAGAAGCATGCACTACTGAACTATTTAATCGAATTCCACTGTATGATCCAAATGCTAGGAAACAGCAATTTTCTTGAAGTGTTTCACCGGAGTTCTGTATATTTTTTGGATTTATGCAAATGGGATTTCATCGGAACTAATATGCAAAACTCTGACCAGACAATTTTTAGTTCGTTTGTTTGTGAACCTTACAAGTAAACACCACGTAACGGAAAACACACATATATGGAAGATGGGTGCTCACCGATTGGTTACGGGACGTAGTCATACTGTTACGCCCTGTAGCTCACTCTTGAGTCCCACCAGCAGCCTCAGAGCGGCTAGTGATTAAGACAAAGAATGGGAAACTGGAATGGCCATTTCTGGCATATTAGCCGTCATCAGCCAGCCATACTTAGCCCCAGATGTTGCGGAACTGTACCCCGCCCTTTCGGTCCCGCAATGTTTGGGTTTGGGTATCACTGGCCAGCCAGCAGGTGACTAAGCCAGCCATGGCCATTCCATTCTCCCTGGTCTTTGTTGGTCATGTTTATCTGTCTATATCCCTAGTCACTTTTTGGCTGCTTGTGGGGCTCGAAATTGAGTTTCAAGGCACAACGGGAGGAGTGGGTCCTGGAACCGAGTGGTAAGCGCCCATCTACGATCGTTACCATCCATAATCGAAAGTGACAAGACAACGAGCCCGTGGCGAAGTGGGTTAGAGGGCTGGTCACGGGTTCGAGTCTCAGGTTGTGCAATATCTGAGGTAGGGTATGGCTGGATGATAAAGGTTAATAAGCCAGAAACGGTCCTTCCAGTCTTCCTTGTCTTTGTCAGTAACGTCAATCGTCAGCTACAGCAACTATCCTGGTCTAAACCTCTTCCGACTGCCTTGTGATCACATAGATGTGGCATACTGTCTGCAGCCAGTAAAATTCCAATATTAATATTTAAGAATCATGAAGAAAAGATAATCCCAAGGAGTTAAGATACGGGGCAGAAACATACCTTTGCCAAGTCGCGTGATGTTCTGAACGTGATGTTTAAATGCTGCCAAGGTGACAAAAGGCACTTCTTGCGTCCTTTCCTTGGCGCGAAATCTGACGACCTGTGGAGTTCAGAAGGGAAGAAGACTGTTAATCGATGAATATCTAAAAGTGAGACATTACTCTTAACTGAAAAGAAGTCATGATCGCTGAAACAACAACTTTATCCACATAAGGTTTCTGATTCACGCTTTAAGACATTATCAGAAACAGCATCATATACGTGTACTTCCTACGCAGGATGCAGTCGCTATGCTACCACATACCTATGGCAATAAATGGCTCCCCTTTTCAACAGGGCAGTTGCTCTCTGGGGCCATAATTGATCGATGGCCGGCATTCGCATCGTTAATCTCTAAAATTTCATCAACTGTGTTGGATATTGGCGTGATGGTTGTCCAAAGCCATCTGTCTCACCAGCACTGGCGTTGGAAACAATGTTCACCGCAGCGCTTCCCAAATGCCTAATTACTTTAGTCAAAGTATGCCTCAGTAACGACTATGGGGTTGGTTGGTCATTGCACGAGTTAGTAGATTGGGGCCGATGAACCAAGACTTTAAGCAGCTCGTGCAATTGGCTCGTTGAATAAGCCTCGACTTGAGAGTGGGCATCATTTCACCGCACTGCGGCCGCGTATGTCGTAGAGAAAGCGACTGCATCCAATAAATAACGGCGTTACCTGTGTCTGAGTTACCTTTATCTGATGAGTTCTCAGGGAGCTGGAATCTGAAACGTCAGACGAGTAAAATTCTTCTCCCAGTGATGGCGTCTACTTCTCCTAACTCACTTCTTTGGACTCGCATTTTCACTTTTATCGATGGAACCACAATAGCCGGACCCACTAAGAACATTGCAACGACTGAAGGACGAAAGGATGAAAGGTAAACCAGTGAAAATTAAATCAGAGATAGGAAGTCCGGAGCCAGGGCTTTCAGTGTCCGGTCATTGTGCTTCCACTGACACATCTGAATCTTATCAACAGTACAAGTGTGCATTTACTTTAAGCACTGATTCAGCAGATGATGAAATTCCGTAGGATCACTTTGCTAAACCTCTGTAAATCAATGTATCATCAAGACTAAAGTTATAATTACTGTTTTCGAGAAAGGAGCTAGTACGGGGGTAAATGCTTTCAAGAACTGTCTGATGTGCAAGGTTTTGGTAGGCACATACTGCAGAATCTAGCACGTTAGACAGTCAACTGGAAACACGTAAGATCATTGCTGGCCTGCATTCAGGACAGGTCTGTAGATTTGTTTTCCAAGCAAAGTTAGATGGAATTACGATTAGCTGCTGGTTTACCGCTAGAATGCCGGTGCAACTAGTCAGAGACCAGAATTCATGCCTCCACCTGGGGCTCATATTTGCGAACGAGAAAGAGGCTTCTCTCACCTAGACGTCATATGCACAGGCGCATCTAATGGAGTAATTTATGCAAAGGTAAGGTGGGGGCATAGAATAAACAAAAACGTACCGTCTTCTGAGGACGATTCGCGTAGTTGGGGAGGTTATAGTACCAGACACTTGTGCAGAGGTCGTTTATGACTTGCTAGGAAGACAAAAGAGGCTGATCAACATCTGTCAAACATTGAGGACTTCAGTAGAAGTAAGAGGGAAAAACGTGTCAAGAGAAAAACTTGTTTATGATTGAGTTTTCTCACCCCCTTCTCTTGACTAAGTCACGTTCACTCAGTTAATAATTTTTCGTTTTACTTAAACACAGTTTAGTAAAAGGTATTCTATCTGCATTTGATCTAGACAAGCTAGTTCGTGCTGCATACTTCCGAACATTAGAGATGAACAGTAATCATTCATTAGTTGACAAACGCTCACCGATCAGTCGTACCGCTATGCCTTGGAACTCACACTCGAGCCCCACCAGCAACCACACAGCAGCTAGTAGTAGTTAAGGCAGGTGAACAATGCCGAAAAAGACAAGGGAGACCGGAATGGCCATTTCTGGCTCATTAGCCGTCATCAGCCAGCCATAACCAACCCCAGGTGGTGCCACACTTGAGGCTCGAAACCGCAACAGTCCAACGCTCTAACTATTGTTCATTAGCGTTTACTACTACTAGCCGCTGTTCTGCCTGAAGGCAGCGCGGAACGAGTAACTTTCATTAGCGATCAGTGAGCGTTCGTCAGCAAATGTGAGTACCCCCGATATAAACCGGCAATAAAACGAGCCCACGTCTCAATGGTTAGAGCATTTAACTTCTGATCAACGGGTCGCGGGTTCGATCCTCGGGTGGGGCACCGCCTGGGGTTGGGTATGACTAACTGATGACGGCTTATGAGCCAGAAATATCCATTGCAGTCTCCCTTGTCTTTTTCGGCATTTTTCATTTGCGGTTAGTAATTCGTCATCTGAAAATTATAGAATTGAAACCTATCTAGGGTTATAAAGTCCCTGAGCTAACCTGCGGTCACTCTTACTTAAACGACAATAATAACGCTTAAAGGTGGTTTTTATTTACAGGGAAATATCACAAATTAAAAAAATATCGCTTCTTAGCTACGGGTCGGTCTATAAGACGCCATCATAAGCAAGCCAAATTCATGCAAAGCACATATCATTATCGTAAAGCGCAAATAGTCGTTTTAAGTGACGCAGATTTTGAACCCTTAGGCGAAGTTGAGTAATGATCAGGTAGGTGGTCCGTTCCTGAAAACTGGAGGCGAGGATCCGTGAAATACGAGAATCGGGGTAATAAAGATTTCAGGAGGGCAGAAAATATAACTTTTGGGAAGCAAATAGCCAAACAATTAATTTTTGCCAATAGTTTGTTTTAATGCGCTAATAAAGCGAAAAACGTGAGTGCGCTTTTAGAAATACTGTAACGTAGGAGCTTTAAATCGGTGGGAAAGGAACTAATATCAGGCGAACTGATTCAAGCCCATGATGAGAAATCGTCATAAAGGATGCAGAAGGTAGAATATACAACCAAATTCGACTCTCTTGATTTCCACGACCGTAGACCTTATTGAAGCAGCGTTGATGTTTACGTTGATAGTCTAGCCTTGAACCCTAAACCTATGGCCAAAGGCCGTACTATAACTCTAAATTCCCAAGTGTACACCGAAAAATCTAACCCTTACCTCTTTATCCGAATCTCAGCCTTAACTTTCGCCCTCAACCTGAACTCTAACGCCAACCACCGAATCCTAGCGCCAATTATAACTCAAAGAGGAAGGAAAACCCTTTGGAAAGTCAGCAATTCAATCTGGAATTTTGAAGCGTCTAAACCAACTTCCAGCTAAAACTGTGATATCAAATGTACCGCAGGAATGTAGGAACCCAACGATATCGATTTTTGAGGTTATTGTTACGGTTAAACGTTCTCGGCAGCCGAAAACGAACTGAACTGATATTAAGCCGTAACGTCCAGATTTGAAAATAAAAATAATTTGTTAAATTTAAGTCGTCAGCACTTCAATAATATTCTTCAAATATATTTTGAAGATCCGAAGCTCGGAATTAATTGTTTTGGTGCTGTAAATGGCTTTCTTTCCTAGGAACTTGAGTGCAACTCAATCGACCTCCAGTTAGGAGAGATGAGTGGTGAGGACATTTGAACGAGCTCCCATATAAAGTTAGACTTACGCACTCCTTCTCAGTGTTGGACAGTGTTCAGTACGTGTGCTCTCATTCCCTGTTGACCAGGCGCCCACAAACATAGCAAGTTCACGTTGTGTTGGGTTTCAGTAAACTGTTAAGACGTCACGTACAGTAATCTGATATTGGGGCAATGAATTAGAAAGTACGTTTTCCAGAATTGTCGCTCTGTTGAAGATTTTCTGGAATAAACTCTGACCATAATCTCGAGAGAGGCCAGAAGGTTCGGAATCACCATTAGTAAATAGAATTCAAAGGAATAAGTATGTCCTTGTCGATCATGCTGTGGATAATGGTTTCATGTCCTTTTTGTTTGTGACCCAAGTAAGATTCATGAAGGCATTCGGAAGTCATTATAAGACTTAGTTAGTTCCTCTAATTTTGGCACTCATCACGAGATGGTCTCATTCGTGATACGAAAGTTGACGTACCACAACCCCTCCGCCGTTCTGACTTCCGAGGATTTCTACCATGTATCATGTTGACCCCGAGTAGGCGTTGGCCATCATTCGTCTTTCTAATTCTCCTCCCATGGACGGTGAGAAAATATCGATTTTTATCTCCCAACGTCTCATCATCCAACGAGCGCGTGCGCGCGAGTCACACGCTATCGCGCCCCCAGCAATCCCAGTATCTGAAACAGTTCAAATATTTGAGTATGGACACAAAGAATTTGCCCTTCGGAGATTTGCTAGAGAACCAACGAGCAGATCAAGCGAACTCCAATGGGCTCCCGATCTCCATTTTGCTGGTTAAACTGGTTCTACAGGAGCTAGAAAACACTGCCTTTATCCAAACTGCCATAACTTGTTCAATGGAATCTTCCCTGATATAAAATTCCAGAGGAAAGATGAACGTGGAATGCAGCTGCCTTTCCATGTTGTACTCGTGAAGCAACAGCGAAATTGAGACGATGGTCTCCAGGAAGGAACGTGGAATGCAGCTGCCTGTCCATGTTGTACTCGTGAAGCAACAGCGAAATTGAGACGATGGTCTCCAGGAAGGCAACGAACACCACAAAACTCCTCAGTTTTCCCAGCAACCACCCCGCGGCTCACAAACGAAGCTGTGTGAGAACGCTCTTCAAATGGATGCAGACTCATTACAGCAAGCTGGAGGAAACATTACGCGTGGCCCGAAAGCTCCATGACGATTTATGTGGAATGGCTACCCAAAGGCGTTTATAAGCCGACGCCTACGCGTTCGGCCTTGGAGGACCCAATCAGAAACACAACTAAGGATATGGCATGCGCTGCCATACATCAAGGCCATATCAGAAGCGTCTGAGCTCATTGTTGCCGAACTAGCATTGCACATCGGCCTAAGGCTACCATGCACAGCAGGAGGATAAAACCTAAAGACCAGCTAAACCCCAGAGAGCAATCTAGGTTAATGTATCGCATCCCATGCCTAAACTGTCCTTTATAATTACACAGGCTCGACTGAATGTATGCTGGAATCGCGCATACGTGAACATAAATATGGCTAGGCGACGGGGCGAAGAATTATCGAAACTTGCTGCCTACACTTACGAAACGGGTTACGGACCATCAAAATAATCCCTCACGCCAGAAGTAAGATAAGCCACGAATTGATTGAAGCGTGGTCCATGGATGGGAACTAAATCAATCGATTATCAATTTGGCACCGGCGTACAGAGTCCTGTGCAGTCACGTCCAAACTTGCGACAATGATCATTAATTGGTTTATAACCCCTTTAAGTCTCACCTTTCTTTGCCGCTGCTGCTATCTCTGACGGTGGACTACTGCAGGAGTTTGAAAGCTAGAAAAAATAAACAAATTGTTTGGGTTCCCGAACAGACTTCGCACTTGCTAATTGACACTTCTTTTTGACATACCTTCCACTGCCGAAGTAGAAGTTTATTCACTTCCTCCTTTCTGGTTCATATTTATTGCCATGTTTTAGGACCAAAACTTCTGCATTAGATGATGGCATCAGAGTGGGCGCGGCCCTGGTGACTTACGCATGACTTTGTTTACATTTAGTTCGACTTATGATGTGCCTATCTCACTCTCGCTCTCTTCCATCACCCTACTTTGCTCCAAAGGCAAGACGAGGTCAAGATAACCGGAAGCGGGTGCGGACTCAATCTACACGTGCCACACGCAATCTAGTATCCACTCCTGATGCTCATGGTGCACACTATCTCAGACATCACATTGGTGAAAATAACAGAAAGATCAAAGGCCAAAAGAGTCATTAAAATGGCTGCTATTATAATCTTTAGATAAAGTTGTGAAAACCATGTTGGTCCCCTACGATTGGCTGAACATTAACTAGAGAACAAGCAAACTGAAACCAAAATACATTTAGTCCTAGAAGGGCTGGTCTTACTTTCCCTCTAAATGCTTCTAGCTGATATTTTAAATGCGAATAGATTTAGAATGTGCTACAGATTCAGGAAAGGCCTATTAAAACAGTAATTTTCGGCGTGTGTGTCGTCACCAATGACCGATAGCCTATCTCAAGGTCAAAAAGTGCTCGAAAACCGAATTTTGAATTCCTTTTCTCACTTTTAGCTCTATAAAGTAATTTTTGATTTAATTGCGAACTTATTTGGAAAAACTGATCATCTTGAGTGCTATCTTGGTCTCGGAGGCATGGAACAGACCATCATACGACCATACTACTACCATACTACCATCATACATCAGGATACTATACTTAATCTCAGGTTCTTTTATTTTTTATTGGAATTCCGGTTCTTTATGAAGGTTCTGCAGTCCATGGAGTGGGGTCCACCTAGCTGTTCTCACTCATCTTAGTTAATGTCGCAAATAATGCCTTTTGTGTGCGAATAAGCGAAAAGAAGTGAGGTATAGTGCAGAAAACATTCAGTCAATATCGGATGCAATCCTTTGCCGAACCTCCATTGCCTCCCGGGTTGTTCTAATCTCACAAGTTTACTTCTTAAATCAGACATTATTTCTCTAGGAGCCGCCTAACGGCTGATCAGTGAGATCACAGGTTTGCCTGAGAAACAGCCTGAAACAGCTCTCCCACACAATGACAGTGAGCCGATGCCGACCCGGTGGACTCCTCCGTGCGCGTCCTGTGAATGAGTTCAACCTTTCATCTGCAGCTAACCCCAGACGGGCTCTATTTGAGTTCACCTGCGGTGGTGTTGTGTGCGTGTTGTCAAGATTTGACATCAGGTTGCCGATACAAGCGAAAACGCGAGTGCCAGGAAGCAGGTGAGACGCGCTGAGTGGGACAATTACTTTATTTGCCTGATGTCTCGGATTCCAGCTCGAAACCATCCTCAGTTACAGCATTATGAAGAGGAAATTCATACACAGGGAACTGCAGTATTTATAAGATGTAGTCATTATGCTACCGCATACCTATGATAAGTAACGGCTTCGCCATCATCGAGAATGGTTGCCGATGGCCGGTATTCGAGCCGTTAATAGCTGAAATAGTAACAATTCTCTATGTAGAGGCAGAAAGCCGTTAATTGTGCTACGTATGCGGTAGCTTAACTACTGCATCCTATAAGTAATACAACTCCATTTGTATGAATTCACCCTACCTGATGTTGTCTCTGATGTTGGCTTCAGTCATGAATCTGAAACGTCAAGCGAGCAAATTTCTTGTTCCTCACCTCATTTGGCTACAGTTACACCTGCCAGTGACTTGTCTTGGAACAAACGTTGCATCTCCTCCCAGCAATTCGACGTAAAACGCCGTTAACATAGTTGATGTAGTCAACGAGGGGTTACGCGTGGAGTATTCGCTGCCTGAACAGTTATCTCGTCATTTACGAACACTTAGCGTGTAGATTTCTCTTTATAAGTTCGTGCGGTTTCCTATTGGCTACTTTTCATACGGCGGGGGATTCAATCTAGAGGTAGTTGTTAAATTAAAACAGACACCTGGTGTAACAAGGATTTTCGGTCTTGCTGCATGACTTTAACCCTGCCATCCGTTACTTTAAAAGACCCATCGTGCTGCATGACTAAACCTGTCATCTATTACTTTAAAAGACCCATCGTGCGGTTTCCTATTGGTTACTTTTCAAACGGTGGGGGATTCAATCCAGAGGTAGTTGATAAAATAAAACAGCCACCTGGTGTAAGTAGGATTTTCGGTCTTGTTGCATGACTCTTACCCTGTAATCCGTTACTTTAAAAGACTGAGCCTGTGTGTTCGTGCGCCAACGTACTGGGGACGGAGTGTACATATCCCCATCAGGCTTGCTAATTTACAAAAAAAACTAAATAACCAACGTCTAAAGCAACAGTGCATAACAAAACTACATCGATAACAGTGCATTCTCTGCATGAAATTTCGGCTGACAACGAGGACGCTAATGAGGACGGCTAATGGAAAGTGCATCCCTTTAGGTTGCTCTGTTTGTAAGTGCAAATGCCACTACAAAAGACGAGGACTTTTAAAAAAGACTCTGGAAGGAGAACCTGTCAAGTCAGCAGGAATGAAGTGTTTTGTTATCTACCATTTAGCCGAAAAATATTCCTGCGGTCGACGTTGGTAGACATGGACGCTGGAGAACATCAATTTTTCGAACACGGCCTATTGACTACGTAAAAACTTTCGAAACTTCCTTTACTCGTCCAGAATATGGTTTAAGGTAATTTCATCGAAACTTTGGAAGGCATTGGACGACAGACATCCCATGAAACATGATTTGAAGGCAAAAATGTTCACTGGGAAAATTGGGAGACTAAATTGAGTAAAATTTCGACGCTGGTTACCCAGGTCACCGCCAGACATAAGAACATTTACAAAACAAAACAGTTAAAATTTCAAACTTGCATCCGTCTGTATTGATCAGTTCTTGTGTCTTCCCTTTGGAAGTAGATAACTTTTTCCTATGTAACTTACTGTTGCAAACTGCCTATATATAAATTTTTATATAAGATAATATTACTTCTAAATGGGAAATATTTAACAAAAATACATTCATAACTTTAAAACATTGTACGGCGCATGAATCAGATGAAACGGGATGTGAGTGAGTAAATTTATTTTAAAATGACGTCAGGTTATTACTTTACGAAAATTAATTTTCTTAGAGACGTGGGATTTTATACCCTAAAGTGCAGCAACAATTTCGAGCTACAATTCCTTGTTTTAAGATACCGCTAAATTCCTGGCATCCTTACCTTTTCCACACGGAATCACGAGAAGGACACCAGAAGCGGCGAACTTAACTTTCACATGTATAAAAAAAGCAATTTTTCACGATCTCGTTACGACCGATGCAATCCAAACGATATTTCAAGATTCCTGAGGTTACACTGTGAGGTATTTTTAGTCGTTTTCACAGCCAAATTGCCTTCACTCTAATGAGAAAAGTTATTTTTTGTTCGCGACAGAAAGCATTATCTATTTTTCTGACGATTAGGTCTCATATTTTTGTGTATTTATAAATGTGAGCTAAAACGCCAACAAGATTAAAAAGAAATTCCAAAAACTCACTACGTAGGTAAAATCTGTCAAGAGCTGGAAAACCTAAAGTATTCCATGATATTTCCTGGAAACCCAGCAGACACCGTCGTGTCAAATTCATGCAGTAACTTAGCGAATGTGGTGAGCTTAGGATTAGCCTGTGAATTCTGTTCGGATTTATTCAATGATCGGCCTCTCAAAATGTAACCTTGTGGAACCTTCTAGGCATGTGCTGTATCATCCGCAAAATCATACAAGCTCTCCTTTGGCTTACTGAACTGCAAAAACGCAAAAACTACATCAAAATATAGAAATTGCCTTATTCAAACGCATAAACAACAAGTGCACACTTACTTACCTGCCAGATTTCCTTAGCAATAGGCCTTGGAGGGCCTCGTCGTATAAGGTGTATAAATAAACGACTTTTTTAATGCCATTCTGCATATGCCATGTAATTTTTTTCCAGGATTTGCACTAACACGTTTCACATACTTCTAAAAGTTGAGTTTGCCCATTTGAGCTTTCGGCGTTTTCACTTTCCTTAGGAAAATCATAAGTTCTTCCCAACATCATTTTACTTGCAGTATTTTCTCCATGTTTATCGATCGAAATTGCTAACACAACGCCCCCCTCGACTCATCGCTAGTGGTAAACAGGCGTGAGCAAATCTCCTAAACCTAACAAAAACCTTAACCCTTAGCTCCACGCTAACCTAAACCTTAAAGATAAGCACAACCCGACCTTAACCCTAACTCCCACATTAATTTTAACCTCGATTTATTGAGAATTTATCGCGAAGCCGCTTGTCTTACGGCAGCTGCCTGGTCTCATGTTTTAACTGGGGAGCCACAGGATCGATCATCACGGCGCTTTCATTTCATTTTCACCTTGCTTCAGATTGGTTTGAGATTATTCCTGAATTTGCATCTGTTTTACCCACTGTTGACCACTAGAATTGTAACGGACTAGACCAATCGATAGATTGTGAGGTTGCCTGTGAAGATTTACTAAAATAAGCACAGACTGCAGGTCACACTGAAAAGGAAACACATAATTGGTGCAAGATGTTTGTTTAACGGTCTATCAGGAAAACTCATCCAGCAGAAACTACCAGCAGACTGTGTCAAAAGTCCCAGATGGGGAGTGGAACAGTGAGTGAGGTAGATGCGCAAGTCCCCACCACCATGCCGATGGACATGGTCGGACTACGACGGCCGCGGACATTCGCATAGCGACTTGATATATATGTTTATAAGGTAGAACCGACGAAGACAAGGCAGATTGGAATAGCCATTTCTGGCTTATTAGCCGTCGTCAGCCAGTCATACCCAACCCCAGGTGGTGCACTTACCGAGATTCGAACCCGCGACATTTGGTCATTGATTGTAACACTCTACCATTGATCCACAGGTCCGTTGTTTTGTCGGATGCGATCGGGAATATGGACTATAAAAGTGTGGTGTTCACCGATCTGGTTAAGGAACACTGATGCTCCACTGTTCCTTGGAGCTCACTGAAGAGCCCTTACGGGAAGTCGTAAAGTGACTTGAGATATATGTTGGTTAAGTGTTAGACTCGATGACCAAAGGTCGCGGATACAAATGTAGGGTGATTCGCACCTGCGATTGGGTATGACTGGCTGATGACGGCTAATAAACCAACAATGGCCATTCCGGTCTCCGTTGTCCTTGACGGTTTCTCATTATCATATATGTATATATATATATATATATATCGCGTTCATCATCTCCTGAAGAAGACGAAGAAGATGAGGGGGCGAGTTCATGGACCAAATTGTATTTGTACTGACGTTTCGAAAGCCTTCTCGCTTCCATCATCAGAGTAAAGTGCTTGCTCTGATGATATATATATATATGTTGCTATAGGTGCAACAGGCAAGACGTAGACAGCTGTTTCACGGTCGTTACCGATCATCAGTACGTCATATGCCTTGTGCATGTCAAACAATCGTATGACACTCACTGATGTGGTTAGGATCACACTTGATCCCATTACGTCCGCCCGCCAGCTAGCCACTGGCAATAAACGGACGTTGTGTCATAAGACACATGCCACATATATATTATAGGTATGTTGCTATAGGTGCAACAGGCAAGACGTAGACAGCTGTTTCACGGTCGTTACCGATCATCAGTACGTCATATGCCTTGTGCATGTCAAACAATCGTATGACACTCACTGATGTGGTTAGGATCACACTTGATCCCATTACGTCCGCCCGCCAGCTAGCCACTGGCAGGCTCTAGTGGCGGGCTCTAGTCTGAGCTCCAGGGCACAACGGAACATGCATGTTCCTTAAGTAGATCGGTGAGCCCCACACTATCATCATATTCCCGATCACAACCGACAAAACAACGAGCCCGTGGCTCAATGGTAGAGCGTTCGACTCAAATACCAAAGGTCGCGGGTTCGAATCCCAGGTGTGCCACACTTGGGATTGGGTATGACTGGCTGATGACGGCTAATAAGCCAGAAATGGCCATTCCTGTCTCCCTTGTCTTTGTTTGTTCCATTTCATATATATATAGGAAATTCGAGGTTTACTCGTGGCAACGTTGATCAAAACCCCTGTGATCCGGTTGCAGCTATAGGTTTTACCGTTTCCCAGAGCGTGACATAGTCATAGCGTGAGTCATAGTCACGTGACATAGTCACGTGACATAGTCATAGACTTCATAGACTTATCAGCCAATCGCACCACCTTCAGTGCACCGTTCATCCATCCTTCGATCACCATCTTAACCTTGGCGCTATCAGTCGTGTTCTTGCCTTCACTCTCCACCACAGCGTGGCAACTTTGATCAAAACCCCTGTGATCCGGTTGCAGCTGTAGGTTTTACCGTTTCCCAGAGCGTGACATGGCCCTTCTAGTGATAGCGGAGCCCACTCATTCAATTTCCTGCACATGAGCAATGCACCCAGTCCTGAAGTCTGTGGATGGGTTGCTGGAAACTCACGACAGCAAGTGTAAGGAGCTACTCATATTTTAGAGTCAACGCACTAACCACATGAAATAGAAGGTGCTACTGAGGAGCCGTGACTTAAGTCATATTTTCCGGTCAAGCTGCCCACTCAGAATACCTATTAATCTGAGATCTCATCGAAAGGTTCATCTCTCATAATTATTATAATGGGGTCAATATCCCAATGCAAAAAATTATTACAAAAATGTAATAGTCTTGCTCTTCATGGATAGAGGGTGGTTATAAGTGCTTTCGATGCACGGAAGTTCCGATTTTTTGAAACAAAATTGCTCATTACGTACTTCTATATCTGTCAAATTAAATGTGCCAGCACACCCACGGAAAGCCATGTAATAAAACTACCTACACAACTGCGGTTGGATTCCCCATGCGATCAGCGCACGCACGCCTATCGTCATTTTTGTCGCTGAATGACCCGTCTTCTGGAAGTCATTAAATTGTGAATTTTACCAACCAAATCATGGTTAAATTGATTTGAAAAAAGTAAATTCTAATATTACATTCGAAAAAAACATCGAACTGTGTAGGCATTTAATGGTTTTAGAGACATACGCTTCAACCGAAACGATACGTTATGGACCCGCGTTCTCGGTGAGACCATCACTGAGGGCCTTGGTCAGACAATCTCGACTCTGGCGCAGCACAGACAAGCCAAGAAGCGAGTAATTGTGGAACAAAAACGAAATAAGTTACAGACATCCGACACAAGAAGCTCGAACTTGGTCCACAACCTCTCATCTAAGCAACTAACTGAGCAACAACTACGGGTGCTGCGGCATGAAGCTTGTTTTAACACCGCCGATGCCGACGCTGTCGACTTTATTGCAGCCCTGGAATCCAGGCCTGGGAGAACCGAAACAACTGAGGACGCGAAAAACTCCGTCCGACAACGTGTAACATCATTGCTGATGGCACACAGACCAACCCACTGTAATTTCCAAGAGTGAGTCAAAAGCTATGAAGGAACTAAGGACGGATGAACAAATTATCCTTCTACCCGCTGATAAGGGGCGACCAACAGTCGTAATGAATCGAGAAGACTACATTGATAAAGCCAAGGCTCTACTTGATGATAGAGAATTTTACAGACCAGCACAGGATGCGTAAGCCAAAGCGGTAGCGAATCGGTTGAATAAATAACTCGGAGAATTCAAACGCCAAAATGTGATTACGAAGAACGAACGGTGCCAAATGAAACCAACGGATACGGCTCTGGCTCGCTTCTATGGTCTGCCAAAGGTCCATTAACCAAATGTTCCACTGCGGCCAATAATCGCCCTGAAAGGCAACCCCACCTATAATCTAGCAAAATGGATGTACTGGAAGTTGAAATGCCTCCAAAACAATTCACCTGCCTCAGTCCATTCGGCCTCCCAATTCCTGGCAGACCTCCAAGGTTTGAGGATTCAATCGGATGAAGTGATGGTCTCTTTTGGCGTGACGTCCTTATTCACATCCATCCTGCCGAGCTTAGCATAAGAACACCTGCGTAGGAAACTTGAGGAGTCATACAACGAAACCCAGAGTTCTCTCAAAATTGAACACCTTATGAAGCTATTCGAATTTTGCCAAAAGTTCTGCTCCACCTTTTTCAGAGAAACCTATGGGCAGATCAGGGGAACTTCAATGGGCTCCCTAATCTCCGGTTTAGCGACAGAATTGGTCCTATAAGAGCTGGAGAATATCGCATTCACCCAACAGCAGCCTATCTATTTGGCACCTTTACGTATATGAAACATTTGTTATCGTGAAGAGGAACATGCTGCAGCATTTCCATGAGCACCTTACCTCGATCTTTCCCAGATATACAATTCACGAGGAAGAAGAAAAATAGCAGCAGCTCCCCTTCCTTGGTGAACTCGTCAGGCGACGTCCTAACGGCGACATAGAAACGGCTGTCTACAGGAAAGCGACAAAAACACGCAGCTTCTCAATTTTCACAGCAACTATCTGGTGGCTCACAAACAAAGCTGTGTGAGAACACTGCTCAAACGCATCCAGACTCATTGCAGCAGCCCGGCGGAAAAAGCACGTGAGGTCTGTTACCTCCGCGACCAGTTTATGCTGAGCGGCTATCCGAAGGCGTTCATAAGCCGATACCAACGTATTTACGCCGGAGGCCCCAACCAGAACCAACCCCTACCTGTATGGCATGCGCTGCCATACGTCAAGGACGTGTCAGAAGCGACCGAACGCATTGTTGCGGGACTTGGTGTCGGAATTGCACACCAACCCAAAGCCACCATGCGCAGCAGGGTCATGAGAATCAAGGACAGATTAAATCCTAATGAGCAGTTCGAGGAAGTGTGGCACATCCCGTGCCAAAACTGTTTCTGTAACTACACAGGACAGACTGGAGGTATGCATTGATCGTGCATCCACGAGCATAAGCTTGCTGTGAGATGGGCTGACGGTTTATCGCAAGTGGCTGCCCACACCTACGAAACGGGTCACGAGCTTAACTTCGCAGCCACGAAGATAATCACCCACGCCAGATGCAAGGCAAGCCGAGAATTGATTGAAGCTTGGGTCTCTGACGATAACTCACTCAATCGATTTATCGATCTGGTGCCGGCATACTGAGCCTTACACATTCACCTCCGGACTGGCGTCACTGGTGTCTGATTGGCCCCTGCCCCCTTTATAAATGTTACTCGTTTATCTCTGACGATGCACTCCAGTAAGAGTTCGAAAGCTCAGACGAATAAAGCCATGATTCCGATGAACGAACAACCTTCTTCTTCTTCTTCTTTTCTTCTTTTTTCTTCTTCTTCTTCTTCTTCACGTTAAGAGTACCATTTAAGGCTATTTGGCCAACTTTTTCTATCGGCAAACGTCATGCGAAACGTGTCACATCGTGACTAGGACGATCGAGTATTTTTTCCGAAAAAAAAATAAAAAACCGAAATTTTTATAGAATGCCTTTACATGTCAGGGCAAGAGCGCTAAATCATATAATTTGTTATTTATAAGGAACTCGTTTATTCCGCGTTGAAATAAGTTGGCACGGGGAACTTATCCCTTGCACACAAAAATGCATATGTGTTTATTGGTTTTTTCTGGCATTCAGATAGGGGAACTTAGTCTGCGTTCTGGATTGAAACCACTGCCCTAACATGGCCAAATATTGAAAGGTTTTAATAAAATTTGATTTCTCCTAGATACGACAACCTAAGTTTTACCAAGACGCAAGAAAGCAGCAACAGCAGCACTTACGGAACACTCGTAAATTAGTCGATCATAGGGCTCAAACTCCTGAAAGTACCCGCACTGGTCTCCTGACTGATCCACTACCACTTCTTCGGTTTCTACCGCCGGCTCTACCTCCACAGACCTGTTCGCCTCAACTGAATCCATGCGAAAGGGCGGCTGATTGCTCACGCATTTGCGCAACAAGTGGCTGCCGGGTTTTGATCGCAGCAGAGATAAACACTTGACTCTACTGGTGCCGTACTTTCCACGAAACCGCCTCCATACCCACGCACACGCTGCCTCCACGGATCTGGTTGCTGATTGGCCCAACCGCCCATCGACCACGGAACGTGCGCGCACGCAGCGCGTGACTCGCCATCTGAGCTCCGCACTTTCTGACGCACATCCCTTGTGAGTAGCATTGGCACAGCTGGGCTTCTGTGCGCCGGGCGCAGGAATTTCTTGTTGCAAGCACACCAGATGGCCGGTGCACGCGGAGGTCCAATAGCCTGCAGCTGGGTTGTCTGTGTACATTAATCTGCATAATACTGTGGCAAAAAAGCTGCACGACCACAAGGCCACGTTCAACTGAAAAGGAGAAGGCTTCTTAACACTAAAATGGGGCCACTGACTGCTACGTTTGGCCGAGAAGATGGACAGAGGTCATGCATGGCGAGTTTTATTTATCCTCGTCACGGGCAGACGTCCCATTTAACTGAGACCCATAAATTTTGTTTAAAAGGTGAATGGTGAATGTGACGAGAGTGTACTTTAGTCGATTAGTTGTAAGTTATTTTTACGTTGCTGTAAGGAAAGTCCGTTGAATGCTACAGTCTGCGAATCCCGTCAGGGTCCTGGATATGGTTTGTTTAGAATAGTTCCTATGAGAACCTCTTCAGGCTCATAGCGTTCGCAGTGGAACGGGATGAATCTACCGACTAATCAAATCAATGCTCACCAATTCCGGCTGCAATATTGGAGCCCTTTTTGGAGAGACTCCTAGAAATACTCGAATGACCACTGCCAACTTATTAGAAGCCATCAGTTAGCGTCCGATTAAATGTCAAATAATGAAAACTCTAAATTCTGACTGCAGTTTATCTATGCTCGAGTTTTGGGCCCTGGCTGCCTGACGACTACTTATGAACCGAAAAAGGGTATTTCCCTCTATCTCTCTTTCATTTTTTACATTCGCTTTATGTGCGTAATTTTTGCTACGCTAGGGCCCGTGCAAGATCTCGTAGACAAAGAAAGAACGAGTATTTTTTATCATGACCCTATCAGCGAGATGGCACGCTCAGATTGGCCCTTTCCTTCTTGAGTGGCGTATGTATAGCGCAAACCACTCACACACAGAAGATAAACGAGTGTGATAGATATCGAACTGCGAGACTGTGTCTCGAACCGCCAATTTCTGCAATCCCGCGGGTAGTGCCGACGTTTAAGTCTTTAAATTGCCTCACTTTAATGATGGTAGTTATTCTTTATTCACATGAGTTTTGTCAACACATAGCCTTCGGTTGCACTTTGATAGTAGATGCTAAATAATACTTTCAAGTAATTTTGAACAGTGTTCAACTGGCGTCAATATGCTAACGTTTAATGCAGAGAAACCAAAATATTTCCAAACATCTTCGGCAGAAAAAATCGCTATTTGCTACAAGTCCGCTGTAACCTTCGGGGTAAAATTTTCAAGTAGAACCTATTTCTACTTTTTCCTTCTCTCCGCAGAAATTACTGAGCAAACCTGGGGTCGATCCTTTTAGCAGAAGCCATGAATACTTGATTTAAAATTCATTATATTCAACGCAGTAACCGCATATTATTAAAAGAAGGCCGCCAGGCAACTACTAGCAGAAGCCCATTGCACGATTTATCTTTCTGCCAACGCAGGTATTAGCTGAAAAGCCCACGCCTTTCACCAGTATTCCACCGCTGCATGACACAACTGCGAGTGGTTGGGTTCATAACTGGATCCCCCAGAGATCCACAGCTTTCAATCTTTACAGAAAAGACTGCGCGTATGAGACTGGGCGTTAAAGTATATATGTACGTCAACGGTCGGACTGAGTGTGTATGAAGTTTCCTTACCAATGAACTATTATAAATTAACGTGCTCATTTTAGAGGAGAGTTAAATAGTGAAATTTCAAAACTATTGTATCTACCCGACAGCCAATGGGGAACTGGTGAGTCGAATCACTCGTAACAAGATAATGGCGAAACGCATGCCTTTTTAGTTAATATCTATATTGTCAGTAGGATCAAACACGCAACAGGAAAAAAGAATTAAAATAGGGCTACGGGTACTTTTCAAACCAGTAGAGGGAAAGATAGTGTCTTTCATTAAGGTCCTAACTTCAACTGTAAGAATTCTTTGAAATTCGGCAAGGCAGAAGTGGATCCACTTTCAGAGCCTACTGTTTGGCAAGTTTTAGGAGGCAGAAGATACCTTTCCTGTTCCATTAAAGGCCAAATTGAAGAAAATGACTTTCAGTGGATTGGTTATTAAAAAACGGCGAAATTATCGCAGTTGGCAGTTGTTTCCTCCGCGTACTTGACAGGGATTTTCACTCTCCGTTCTCGACCTCCGAACATCGCTTACCCGACATCCACCCTCACCTAGTCCCCATGACCTCAACACGCTGACCGCGCATGTCCTCTGCCTGTTAGTACACGAGTTTGTAGGCTGCGCCGGGGCTGGATCGTACGTGGCCCGTGTAAACGGACCCCTTTACTCTGCCAGCCTCTTTTGCATAATCCCGCATCGGTTGGTTGACCGGCTCAGAGGGGCGACTGGCGTAGGAGAGAGAGGAAAGCGAGAGAGAGAGAGTTACTAGGATTCCGGAGGACTCCATCCCGAAGGCCATTTCCCCTAGATGAAATCCGAAACATTTGACTCTACCATGACAAACTTAATGTCTTGCATTCGTTGATGAATGCTCACTCATTGCTAACGGAATTCACTCATTCTGCTCTGCGCTGAGGCTCACACCCAAGCTCCGCCAACAACCGCACAGTGCCTAATAGAAGAAAAGGCAGATGAATATTGCCGGCTGAGACAAGGGAGACTCAATGGTTAGAGCACTGGATTTCTGATCAACGGGTCACGGGTTCAATTCTTTGGTGGTACACAACCTGGTGTTGGGTATGAATGGGCAGAAAGGGTCTTTTCAGTCTCCCTTGGCTTTGGCGGCATCGGTAATCTGCCTCTACGTCCAATAACTCTGAAAGAATACACCAAATAAGTCTATTGAATAAAACATATTAGTTATCGAGGAAATAATTTCTGAAAGTATTAAGAGCAGAACATGGAGTCAGGTGATCTGGACATGTCTTTTTAGGGTCAGAACTGAAATTTAAATGAAAATTGTTACTGCGTCCTGCAGCAGTAGAAATATCGGCAAAATACGTGTATGGGCTTTAAGCTGGGACCTATGTCGGGAGTACGGTATACCATCTATTTCATCTAAATTTTATACTACTTGTAGCATTACTTGTTTTTATAATGGGCATTATGTGGTTATTCCAGAGTGGTTGACTGTCTTCGGCACAGTTTTTCATTGAAGTTTTGGGCCTGATCCTAACAAATCATGTCCGGATCACCTGACTCCCTGTCCTGTACACAATAATTTCAGAAATTATTTTCCCGATTATTCTCTGGAGTCCATATACCAGAAACCGCATAGAGAACGCTGGAGGACCCACTGAGGAGCCGAAACCCTCGTTGCTGTGTCCTGCAGCAGCAGAAACATCGGCGAAACACGTGTCTGGGCTTTTAGCTAGTACTCATGTCTGGAGTACGGTAAACCATCTTTCATATAGTAGTTAGGTGTGGATATTAAACAAACTATCCCAGTTTTGCAGCCTAGCCATACCCTCAGAGCATCCTAAAAACACCACCCTTGTGTGAAAATCTGGTGTGTTGTGGTTGCCAGGTCGTGTGTGGTATGCGTAGATGGGCTGTGTACTTCTGTCACCCACTTCCGTCCAATCCTCGAGTTGGATGACTGGTGCCTGGGCGAACAACAGTGACGTCCACGACAGGACTGGAAGGCCTCCACATTGAGGAGATATTTCCCTTGTGCCGTCAAACAAGTTCAGTAATGTGGAGGGTACTACTTTAAATTTTAAGTAATGATAGCAAAGAGAAACAAATGGTCTGAAGGCGGCAAGCACTGCGGCGTCCTCCTGCCTCAGAAAATTCTTTCCAGACATCCAGATGACTTGGCGTACGACCTCTTAAAACTGTTGCCTGGAAATCCAAATATCTCATTTGTCAGTACTATGTACGGCAGAGTTGAAACTCACTGTCAGCAATGTTTGCAATTAGTGTCCAATTAAGTGAGCACAGCGCAAACCTGCCAAAGTCCAACTGTGAACAAACTTATGACTCCTGGTCGGGGCCTCCTAGCTCAGTCGGTTAGAGTACTGTCCGCACAAAAGCTCTGTTCTCGTGTCCCTGGGATTAAAAATGTACCAGAAATTATTTGTTTGGAAGAATTAAATATATGGTGGACGACCTCACTCTTGCAATGTCATGTTAAAATTCGGGAGCGTTGTTTAGCGTAAATTTCGTCTTTTTACTATGATTCTTTGATTGAATTTAATGTGCAGAAAGCCTTTTTCTAAAGAACAGTGCATTTACAATTTGTTCATTTAATGGAAAACAGGCAGAATTTGGGCGAACTCAGAGGTTTCCAGATATCCAAGAAATGTTCTGCGCTATTAAATATCAGATCCAAGCTTATTGATTTTGTGCATTGTGCTATAAAAGAAGATTGATATAGACAAGAATATTTCCAAATTAATATCTTCTGGAACCGGAATCTTATCTTAAATCAATAGAAAGCAATCGAAGGTATGTGTAAGAAATAAAATTGTTTTCTGGACACAAGGAACGAATTCAGCCTCAAAATTGTTTTTTTATTTGCACATTTCTGACGTTTTATGCCACAAACAGCAGTAATAAACCTGCTTGACAGTATTTTGTCCTACCATTCCGAGCATTGGGAACACCAACAAAATAAGTACATAAAAATGATGACATTGACGCCCACAGAATGATATTTTAAATATGCACTAGGCAGTAAGATACTTTTTGGTATATTATAGTCTCCGCTTAAACTTAATTTAGAAATGAAAGTAGCAGAAGATTCACACTTTTCTCAAATACAGCGAAAACACTTATATAAAAATGTATTTTAGTTACTTCAATTTCAGCAGAGAAAATTAACTAATTTTTAGGAACATCAAATAACCTGTCAAAATTTCTCATTTTATCTTGACGTTACTGTAGAATAATGTAAAGCACCTCCAGGGAACCATCTATCCAAAATCTTTTTTAAAGGGGTAACCTATTCTGTAAAGTTTTTAATTGACCTTAATGATATTAATTACCGACTTCAATTGTAGACATTCATTTTTCTCGAAAATGAATTTTCATGTTTGAGTGAGTCTAGAAATATATCCCAAATGGTCGTCTGCATTTTAAAGAATTTCCAGAAACTCACTACTTCGGTACGTGCTTTTTAAAAAAATATCGTATTGTGCTGATGTGGATAAACGCAGAACAGAATTTGAATTTATGGCCAATCGCTTAAAAACAATTAAAACGTTAAGTATTCACTGGTATTTCCAGGACGGCCTAAAACTCACTGTAATCCAATACCAAAAGTACCAATAAGGCAATGTAACGAAAGAAAACTTCTTTTCATGTACATAAAATGGTATGCTCAAAGGTAACTTGATAATTCTATCTACATTTATTCATCCCGATTAGAGGGAGTTTCCACATTATCAGAATTCGCACCTTTTCTAAAATAATAGTAATTTTCATATTTCCTTTAAGTTTTACATTCGCTTAAGGTTATTAATTTTTATTATTTTAAAGCTTTGGTACATGTGTTGGTGTGGGTTTGCCAGTAATTAGCATTTTTTGCAAATTTCGACTTTTTGCATGAGACAGGTCACCCTCAGATATCGATGAATTCTTAACGCATGGTGACAAATTCAATGGAGTCAGCAAGAAGTGTAGAATGGTTGATTTTGGAAAGCAGCTACGAGCCTGTTTGGAATGCCTGGGTGGCTGAGGATTATTAGTTTACATCCCGAGTTCGAACACCCTCGACTGATAGATGCATACATTTCTAAACTTCCAAAATTGAACCACTTTCTCCATCAAATGTGGCCCATGGAATGTTAGTTGGATTTATGGAATTTGTATACAAAGTATCTTCTTGGCACATGATCGATCAGCTTCACCCTTATGGGTAACAAACAAGTTATTTATTTGTACATGATTTTCTGCTTTACAGGGGACAGAATAACTCAAAACTCATCTGCACTGTGGGCACAGCAGTTCGACACGATTAATCGACGACACTAGTTAAAAAAAC